>OZ024904.1:67467873-67737226 GCA_964017125.1 Flabesymbios commensalis
CTATATTTCTTTCTTACCTGAGCTTTTGACGATATCACCGGAATGACAATCACAAAAGTATCAGAAACTAGTAGTAGTTAGATTAGGTTGGGAAATGTATTGAAGTGTCAAGTGAATTGAAATGAACAATGTTTTCTTTTTATAAAAATCGCAAAGGGTCCCAGGAGTGAATATAATGGGTTGAGAACAGTATACAATTTACCAGTGCCTGTGCGATTGGTGAATAGCTGTAGCTATTGTGTTCAAATATGCTGGCGCCCAGATCACAGCGACGTTTTAAGCACTCCAGATTGTAAATAGTTAAAATTGTAATATATAACTATGCCTATATTTTAACATAGCAGAATATAATTGTTTTCTATACTTTTGAAGTTACAATAATACAATACAATACGAGGATAGCGTATAAGCCACCATCTCCCCACCCTCATATCATCATATGTACATCATTCATTTCATCAACGGACTGCACTGTTTTTAACGTACATGTATTACAATGTCACTTAAATCACCATTAGTGCCGAAAAGTGAAGCTAAGCATTATTCTACTCACAATACTACTATTGCCCCATATGGGGGCAGAAAGTACTACTAACCATCCCAGTACCCCAGTAGGGTCTAAGATTAGATTGAAATCACCACACATTATGGAAAGTATCGTTATACTGTTGCATGATATTCTTTATAGTACTATAAAATTCTGGATAATATCTGTTTGGTCTATATATATTGGTTATAGTTATGTATTGTTCCATTGTTTCAATATATACAATCACACAGTTACTTTCCCAGTCCACGTCCGTTTTTACTAATTTGAAAATTAAAGCTATTATTTAATAATATTGCAACATCCCTCGCCTTAAATTTTAACGGACTAAAAACTGCTTCTGAACCCGATTCTGTTTTTTATTTTATTAACAATAAACTGTTCAGTATTTATATCTTGTAAAGAACCCTCAGTTGTCGCACTCAGTGCGATTTTATTTTTATTTCTCTGATAAGTCTGATTCCGGTTTGGAGAGGTAAAATACATACAATTTATCCATGTGGGGAAAATTTACCCGGTATGACTGGGCCACCTAACTCATTTACTGCGCGAGGCCCAGTCACGCTGACCGCCATTTTGTTTCCACAGCCAGCTGTGTAAAAACGACACTCGCGTTGCCTACCAAAAAACTCGGATGCCATGAAATTGAGACGAATATTTCAAGTGCCCACGAAAACTATGCCATTTTCAACAGGCGTAAACTTTTGATCGTTTTAGAACTATTACATTTAAAAATGGAGGTCACTGTGTCAGAGCCTTGCGATGTCATCAGAGTAGGGAAAATTATGAGTCCGGTTTTCAAAGTAAACAGGTTCCAGTTTGAAAAAGGTTTTTTAGTATTGTTTTAAGTGTAATTAATTCGGGACCAAATAATCATTACGGTATAGACAAGATTTCCGGCCGAAGTCCAGATGAGCTTTTGTCATGCCGCGTTGTCTGTCCACAATTCACGAAAACTTATTTCTCCTGGAGTCTTGAGTAGATTTCATTTAAACGTCTACACAATGTTCACCAGCTATGGGTGCATGGCGTGTGCTCAAGGTGGCGTCCACATTCCCCACCTGTCATATTTCAGATGTTACTGTCGTTTCGAGTTTTCAAGTGACACTTTGCGCCAAACGCTATTTCTACAGGGTTGTCAGATGCATTTTCTCGGAAAAGGCTATTTCTCCTAATATAAAAAGTCTTCAGTAGATTTCATTCAAACTTGTACATAATGTTTACCAGGTAGGGATGTAGGCCTAAGTAGGGTGTGCTTCATATTTTATATTTCATGGTCGTTTCAAGTGAAGTGACACTTTGCGCCAAGCGCTATTTCTCTCAAACAATTTGCGGAATTCAACTAAAATACAATGCTCCCACATAACTATATATGTTACGTATATGACTTAAAGGGTTCTTTATAGTGCACAGTACCATCGAAAACACCCCATGCCTTTGAACAGTTTGAAGCACTGTAGCACATGGAACTAGTCCAGACAGGGTGTGCTCTAGGTGGCGCCACGTGTCACGGTCATTATGGCTACATGCATGTTTGCCAGATGCATTTTCACGGAAAACAATATTTCTCCTCGAGTCATGAGTGGATTTCATTCGAACCTGTACACAATGTTCGCCCATTTTCCACAATAAGTTATTTTACCCACTGGCACGCAGTGCGATACCTTGCTTTATCGAGCATAGCGTCCAACTATTTTAAATAGCGAGACACCTTGAAAGTCGTGCGACTCAAGACCGGCCAATCAGACAGCGTTTGACAGCTGGCTGAGAGCATAGCTTGCTTGTTTCCGTTGGTATGATACATCAGATAGATATATAGATAGATAAGCTCGGAATCTCACGCTGATGTCATTGTGTTTCAAGCTACCTGATGGCGGCACTATATGATTACTGGCCGCCATGACGAAATTCGGTACACCTCACCGGCCAAAATGAGAGATTCCCAACTTGTCTATATAATACATCTAGCAACGGAAACAGGTAACTGTGCATGAGAGATGAACAAGAGGTCAATTCTTCGTGACCTTTTATGACCTTTCTAGCCCGCCTTTTAATTTTAATTAAAAAAGGTGGGCTATTGCAATTGAAGTTCGGCGTCGATGGCGTCAGCGTCGGCGTTAACATTTACTTGTGGGCGCAATAACTTGAAAAGTTTTTCATGTTTCCTTCCCAAATTTGTTTTGCATGTTACTAATGACCACTTCTCGGACAAGTTCAATAATGGCTGAAAAAAAATTCAAAATGGCCGACTTATTGCGATTTTTCACCTTTTACGTCAATAATTTGACCTTGTGGGCGCGATAACTTGAAAAGTTTTTCACGTATCCTTTTCAAATTTGTTATGCATGTTACTAATGACCAGTTCTCGGACAAGTTCAATAATGGCCGAAAAAAAAAAAATGGCCGATTTATTGCGATTTTTCACATTTTACGTCAATAATTTGACCTTGTGGGCGCGATAACTTGAAAAGTTTTTCACATATCCTTTTCAAATTTGTTATGCATGTTACTAATGACCAGTTCTCGGACAAGTACAATAATGGCCGAAGAAAAAAAAAAATGGCCGAATTATTGCGATTTTTCATATTTTACGTCAATAATTTGACCTTGTGGGCGCGATAAGTTGAAAAGTTTTTCACATATCCTCTTCAAATTGGTTATGCATGTTACTAATAAGTAGTTCTTGGACAAGTTCAATAATGGCCGAAAAAAAAAAAATGGCCAATTTATTGCGATTTTTCACATTTCACGTCAATAATTTGACCTTGTGGGCGCGAAAACTTGAAAAGTTTTTCACATATCCTCTTCAAATTGGTTATGCATATTACTAATAAGTAGTTCTTGGAGAAGTTCAATAATGGCCGAAAAAAAAAAAATGGCCGATTTATTGCGATTTTTCTCATTTTACGTCAATAATTTGACCCTGTGGGCGCGATAACTTGAAAAGTTTTTCACATATTCTCTTCAAATTTGTTATGTATGTTACTTATAAGTAGTTCTTGGACAAGTTTAATAATGGCTGAAAAAAAAAAAAAAATGGCAGATTTATTGTGATTTTTCTCATTTTACGTCAATAATTTGACCTTGTGGGCGCGATAACTTGAAAAGTTTTTCACGTATCCTCTTCAAAATTGTTATGCATGCTACTAATAAGTAGTTCTTGGACAAGTTCAATAACGGCTGAAAAAAATTCCAAAATGGCCGATTTATTGTGATTTTTCGCATTTTACGTCAATAATTTGACCTTGTGGGTGCGATAACTTGAAAAGTTTTTCATGTATCATCTTCAAATCTGTTATGCATGTTACTAATAACTCGCGTGAGACTGGCCAAGGGAAGATGTGTTCGCCAGGCAGGGGTGTTTAAAGCGCTGATCGGGGGTACTGGGATGATTGCTAGTAGTAGTACTTTCCGCCCCCATCTGGGGAGGGTCATTAGGGATCTGTTCCGTCTGTTGGATGCTGTGTACTGCATTGTACGGGAGCACTAGTCTACAGCAATGATCCAAGGGCAGCTGCAGCCTCCTCGTATTTGACCATAATCATCGGCGGATTGCCAGTGGCGTACCCTGGTCCCTCCGCTCAACAGCGGAGCCAATGCAGCACCCGCATCTGTGCTAGCGCTGATGTAGGCTGTGGTAGCCTTAAATAACCGGCAATAGTGTGTTTGACATTAGGTCTCTCACGTGGGATAAATGGAGCTACCCAGAGGGAGTTATCCTTCCTATTGTCAACTCTGGGGACTATCCGACCCGAGGATAGCGGAGCTGCGCGAAATGCCACAGTGTTTCATCATTAAATTGTACAGCAAAACCCAAGTCTTCCGCCATCTGGGCATGTCTGGGGGTAGATCCCCTAGACATGCCCAGAACCCCTTATCAGCAAGCGAAGGAAAACGCTCTCAATAACCCACCATGCCCTATCACCCCTCCCTCACATCATCATCTGTACATCATTTTATCTCATCAATTGACTATAACGTTTTTATCGTATTACAATGTCACTTAAAAGACCATTTGTGCCGAAAAGTGACATAAAGCAATGATTTATTACTACTGAATATATAGCGCTGATCGGCCTTACGGAGCGAGTCGCCTGGTCCACGGATAGGGTGGTTGTAGTCATTTGCAGAATTCAAATAAAACGCATATACAATTCTGTAGACCATGGGCTACAAGCACCCTACCGCACGTGCACCCCCCCCCCCCCACAACTCGCCCAAACCAACTTTTTTTAAACTTGATATGTCCAAAACATGAAATGAGATGTTAACAGCATAAAAAATAGGGACGAACTTTATATTTCGAGCCCTTATAGGGGGGATACCCCTAAACTTGTCTAAAATTAGGGGGTAGGGTTACGCAGAAGTAAAATCTACACATGCAATGTACCATATAAAAGGTAATTAAATTTCCGTTATAATGATGGTTTGCATGATGCAGTGGATCAAAGAATTATCTCTAGAAATACGTTGAAACATGTTTTTTATGTCAAAATAATCTAATCGACAACAATACAAGCTAGGTAACATGTTTTCTGAACCCAGATGTGTCTAAGTTTAAAACTGAGTGTTATTTAGATTTTTACATGGCATATGTATTTTTAAATGCGAGATTATTGCAGCCTTTTTTAAAACCCCCGTATTTTGTATGTTTTTTCGCACATGAAATCACAATTGATTGTTTCTGCAAGGTTTTTATTATATTTTTTTTTTTCTAGTGTCTTTGGAAAAAATAACCTATATTGACCTTCAGATACAAGATGTCCGTCTTTTTTTATATATTTACTGTTACAATAAGTATACTGCCAAAAATGTTGACGATAATATGATTTATTTGTGTTAACATGGCGGACTAAAAATAAACATTACTGAAGATTACATTAAGAGCGATATAATTAGCCATACTAGGTAAAACAGTTTGTAGTTATAGCAGCGCGCTGAGCATATTTTGAAGCTTTCTAAAGGTCTACACAATCAAGTACGGTCAAATTGACATAGACAAAAGTATTTTTATAAACCATTTTTATTCATCTTCACACTATAAACAGAATGTCATAGCTGGAATCAGTCGTTTGTTTTTCTATGATGTTGAGTCTGAGTGGTTTTCTGTATGATTATTTTCACGGCAATAACTTTAAATTTGTGGAATTGGGAGCATATCTAACCCCATGTGTGTGTTAAGAATAACTTTTTTCGTTGCACCACGAAGCCAGATTTTGTGATTTTGGCTCAGCTGATCAGATGAACACTGATATAAATGACGCATCAATTCCTATTTCCAATACAATGTCAGCCATGTACACAGTGCATGAGGTCTGTCATGTGACGTCACGCGTGACACGTGACCTTAGCTATACTCTTTGACCCTCAGTGCTTTGACCTGCCTCGCTAGCACAGCAATACCAACCTGCCAGTACTGTATACGACACATGACCTACTATGATCCAATGTTGTTTGAATGTTGGCCCACCGTCTCCGACGTCGGCCCGGCATTAAAACAACACTGGGTCAACGTCTCGTGTTTGCTGGGTAGTGCACCTGTCAATAATATTAGGCCTAATACGGCAACGCTGACCAAATGTTGGGCCAGCGTCGTAGACTGTGTGCCAGCATTGAAACAACGCTATCTGCATGTGATTGTCCAGCGGTATGGTGTTTGCCTGTATGGTCAGTCTGTCCCAGAGGCATACACAACAACACTCAGCTGACACAAGTAAACGTTGAATCAATGTTGGTTCAACGTTTGTCCACCATCTACGACGTTGGTCCAACGTTGAGCCAACTTTGATGTAACATCATGTCTCTGCTGGCCTGCCAATACACATTTTTAGGGCCTATATAATATGCCTATCGGCCACTCACTGCCTAACAAAACATTCACCCGATGTGGCATAAATATTGGGCGAGCTTCATAGACGATGCTCTAACATTAATCCAGCAGAAAAAAACAATTCATTTGTAGTAAAAAATTAGGCCCAGGGCCTATTGGTGCCTACAGTCTGAATACGTTCTGAAAACTTTAAAAACACCCCTCAGGCAATGCATAGCCTAATCCTGCTATGCTTAATGAATCTCATAGCCATATGCGAAGCCCCAGAAGTGACATTTAAATTAGGCTATTATTGTTTTCAACTCAATATCAAGTTATTACCTCACTAATCATATCGATAACTTTGCAATCTCAATATATCTTGTCTTATCGATTTGTGAGTTTTATGATAGTGAGTTCTATTATAGTGAGTCTATTTAATGTTGTCCTGCAGTCTCACACTGTTATTTCGCTGGTCTATCATTAACTCAACATTGGCTCAACGACTGTGGCAGTGGAAGTAGTTGATCTGTCTCCTGACTCAGTTAGGCCTATTTCAATTCGGAACACCACACACTGCCATCACATCTGAGCAAATAGCAGTAGGCCTACTAGCATGCAATGTGCCTAGGCTACTAAATCGTTTGCTAGACACGTTTGTTTCTACCTTCCTCTACCTGTCATTGACTGGGGTATGCCTAGTAATGCCTATACCACCCAAACTGTCAGGTTAATATAAACAGTTTCTGTTTAATAGATCAGCTTTGAATAATGAAATGAAAAAAATAGATTTTTCCACTAGTAATCTGATAATCAAGTGTGATATGTCATTTCTAAAAAAAATTGGGGCGTTGAACCCACTTCTGGACCTCAAGTTACAATTATAGGCCACATGAAAGTCAAAACATAATCACAATCCGTTATAGTAAAATACATTTTTTACTAGTAGTTTAATAGTTACATGTGATGTGACCATCTTTGTAGCGCTAGTATCAATAATGTCATTCTAGCCATCAATCCGCTAAACATTAGATGTAATGTGTCATTTTAGGTGAATTTGGTGACTGTGAATCTATTTGAGGGCATAAAAGTAGGCTACAATGGGAGGCCCTCAGGATCTTTAAAATCCAAACTTGATGTAGACTACCGGTAGATAAAATTCAAACTTGGCTAGTGGATAGAATGAAAATTTGAATACAATCGTTTCTCAGTGTTCCATCTGACCTTTCTAGCAGGGCGCTGTGCCATGCTGTCCTTTATGAGCGCCACGTTGCCCTTCATGAGCGCCATGTTCTCCATCATCTATTGAAAAGGCGCAATGCCCCTTTCAACTATTGTCACGTCCAACTCAAACCCCCCCCCCCCCCCCCTGGTCATTGCAACTGATTAAACACCCTCATAACGATTATACTTGGCATTCACACCTATGATGTGAATAACGCCTGATGGAGTGGAAGAGTGTTCACAGTGGTCGGCACTGGTGGTGTTTACAAATAGTTTACAAATAGTTTTTTAAAAAGGGAGAAAATGTAAAGTCAAATTAGATAACACTATGTTCGCGAGAAGTAGGTGTTCGACAAGGAAGCATTGTGTCGCCAAATATATTTACAATAAAAGTTAACACGTAAAGGCTTTACCAGCAGGCATCTAAAATTCATTATATGTAGACGACTTTGCTATTTATTTGTAATCCAGCAACATGAACAGGCCTTCAAGTACATGAAGCAGTTACTTGTGAAAGTATGTTCTTCCTCAAAAACTTTGGGTGTACATTGATCTAAGAAAAATAAGCTTACACACTGGACACTGTCCATATGGATTATGGACAACACTCATTTCAGGCTCGCCGGTTGAAGCTGAGCCTGCAATACTATATATACAAAACATTGACGGATATACGTCTCCAACCAAACCAAAATATTATGATCTGTGGTGATTTTACCTTTTTGCAACCCGCACTGGTGCTTAGTAAAGATGTATACTAATACTATCATTTAAACGAAGGCTCTCTGATGTGAGAGCTGCGGCTTTGAGAGGAACAACAACGTACTGACAATCCACCCAAACAGTATGGCCAGACTCGTGGAGGCTTCAGCTTCTGTTAGATGGTTGTTTTAGACTAGTTGATTAGTCCCATGCCACACAGCATGCAACGACTCCCTAGTGAGCTGCCAAAGTGGTCAAAAAAGTAATAAAAACCATCTCAGTATATTGCCTTAAACATGTAGTAATTGATAATGTTGGCGAGAAGAATGTCGTTTTACATATCACTACATATGTAACCATTCATCAATGGGAAATACATGTGACTTTTTTGTTATGTGTAATTTGGAAGATTTGATTCTGCCCAACTAGTTTTCAATTGCATATGTTGCCTCCACATTGACCATACTTCTCGTGTATTATAGTACAAGAACGGAACATTATATGTCATGGTTATGCAGACCACCTAGCCATTGATGAATAAACTTCATATTTGCTTGTGCAAGCATAGGTCTTGACCAAAAAGTTATCCAAATATCATTTAAATTTAATTAACCTACTGGAAGCGCTTCTGAAAAACACACGAAGTTGAATAAATGTTGGTTTAATGCTGTCCCAGTGTCGCAACTCAACGAGGAACACGATACGTTATGATGGTACATATGGTGCACATAGGCTACACGCCATTAAATGAGTGAACAAATTGTTATCATGTTATCTAGTTTTAGTAAATATAGTGCCATTGATATTGCATTCCCAAAATATGAAACTCTTATAAGAAACGATTGCATTCATATTTTCATATTGTGAATTCTATGTAAGCTAATTTTGCGTTTGCAAGATCCTGACGACTCCAATTATATTTTATGTCCACAAATAGATTCACAGTCACTAAATTCTTCTAAAATGACAGATGACCACTCATTTTTATCGATAAGTGATTGATGCCAAATATGATATTATTGATGCCAGAAATTGGTTCAGCGTCACAAAGTTAGTCAGAAACCATATATCTCACAACATGCCTAGAATGAAATTAGTGATACCAGGAATGGATTCCGCGCGCAAAGCTGGTCAGAAACGAGAAATCACATGTAACTAATGGACCACTTAAAATTTTAAAAGTTGTATTTTCACTACTGGTCATTTTTTAGCTCCCGCCGTCACCGTAGGTGAGCGAAGGGAGCTATGGATTCTACCTCCGTTTTTTTTTGGCCTCTTCTTTTGCCTATAACTTTGTGAGAAAATAAGCTAGGATAACAATTTTTGGTATGTGGGTTACTTCCAGGTGGCTAATGGACGGGTTAAAATATTTTTAATCTGAATTCAATACGCAAGGTTGCAGAGGAGAAAATCATGATGTGACGGCGTTGGGCCGTTGGGCCGTTGGGCCTTTTGGGCCGTTGGGCCGTTGGGCCGTCCGTAAACAATTCGTTTCCGGAGCATATCTCTGAAAGTACTTGTCCGATTGTCTTCAAATTTTACACACAACACCCCTAGGGGGTCTAGTTGTGCCTTTTGGGGTATTTGAACTTTGACCTACTTCTGGTTCAGAACTATGACCTATTTAGACGTTTTGACGCGCACTTCGTTTCCGGAGCAGATCTCGAAAAGTACTGGGCCGATGACAGTCATATTGCACATACATGTTCTCTAAGGTCCCTAGTTGTGCCTTTTCAGGTTTTTGGACCTTGACCTTGAAGTTGACCCAGCACTTTGACCTAATTTATAACATCGGTAAATCCGACTGAAAGATTTTGCGGAATATCATGAAAACCGCTCAAGATAGCTACACCATTACTATAAAACAAATTGTGAGGTTTCAGGAGAGGATGCATCTTGAAAAATTTCAAGTCGATAAAATTAAAAATGGCCGCCTATCGGCCATTATTCACCTCGACAGGCCTGATATTGCAGAATATCATGAAAACCGCTCAAGATAGCTACACCATTAATATCAAATAAATTGTAAGGTTTCAGGAGAGGATGCATCCTGAAAAATTCGAAGTTGATAAAATTCAAAATGGCCGCCTATCAGCCATTATTCACCTCGACAGGCCTGATATTGTGGAATATCATGAAAACCGCTCAAGATATCTACATCATTACTATAAAACAAATTGTAAAGCTTCAGGAGAGGATGTATTTTGAAAAAAATTCATTTTGTCAAAGTTCAAAATGGCCGCCAATCAGCCATTATTCACTTTCACATGGCCGTTATTTGGTAAACCGTGCTAGATGGCTAGACCATTACTATAAAACAAAATGTGTGATTTCAGGAGAGGATGCATCTTGAAAAAATTTGACTCGATAAAATTCAAAATGGCCGCTTATCGGCCATTATTCACTTTCACATGGCCGTTATTTGGTCAACCGTGCTAGATGGCTAGACCATTACTGTAAAACGAAATGTGAGATTTCAGATGAGGATGCATCTTTAAAAAAATTGACTTGATCAAATTTAAAATGGCCGCCTTTTCGGCCATTATTCATTTTCACATGGCTGATATTTGGTAAACCGTGCTAGATGGCTAGACCATTACCTGATTACTATAAAACAAAGTGTGAGTTTTCGGGGGAGGATGCACCCTGAAAATTTTTAAGTTACGAATTCAAAATGGCCGACAATCAGCATTATTTACCTCGATAGGCCTGATATCAGGTGAACCGTGCTAGATAGCTAGACCATTACTATAAAACAAAATGTGACGTTTCGAGAGAGGATGCCTTTTAAAAACTTTCGACTCAAGCGAATTCAAAATGGCCACCTATCGGCCACTATTTACTTGCACAGAGGATGCATCTTGAAAAATTTTGACTTGATCAAATTCAAAATGGCCTCCTATCGGCCATTATTCACTTTCACATGGGCGATATTTGGTAAACCGTGCTAGATGGCTAGACCATTACTATAGAATGAAATGTGAGATTTCAGCTGAGGATGCATCTTGGAAAATTTTGACTTGATCAAATTCAAAATGGCCGCCTTTAGGCCATTATTCACTTTCACATGGCCGATATTTGGTAAACCATGCTAGATAGCTAGACGATTACTATAGAATGAAATGTGAGATTTCAGCTGAGGATGCATCTGGAAAAATTCTGACTCGATCAAATTCAAAATGGCCCCCTATCGCCATTATTTACTTTCACATGCCCAATATTTTGCAAACTTTGTTAGATGTTAGTCCATTACTATAAAACAAAATTTGAGGTTTCGGGAGAGGATGCACCCTAAGTTTTTAACTAATTTAACTCGAATTCAAAATGACCGTAAATCAGCTATTTATTTAACTTCTTAGACCTAGTTGTCTTGCGTCTTGATTTTTGACCTAGACTAGGACTACATTGATAACCCTATACAAAATTGCTTAAATCAAATTCTAATTCGGAGCGGGAGCTCCTGGA
This sequence comes from Flabesymbios commensalis, assembly GCA_964017125.1. Taxonomy (NCBI): domain Eukaryota; kingdom Metazoa; phylum Annelida; class Polychaeta; order Terebellida; family Flabelligeridae; genus Flabesymbios; species Flabesymbios commensalis. The sequence continues at coordinate 67,479,621 of OZ024904.1, forward strand.
CTTATGTAGTCTTGTTTTACTTTAGTATGGTGTTAAAAAAAAAAAAAAAAATGGAATGGTGTTCTGTGTACGGCATTGTACGGAAGCACTAGTCTACAGCAATCATCCAAGGCCTCATCGTATCTGGCCATAATCTTCGGGGGATTGCCAGTGGCGTACCCTGGTTCCTCCGCTCAACAGCGTAGCCAATGCAGCACCCGCATCAGTGCTGGTAGCCTTAAATAACCGACAATAGCATGTTTGACATTAGGTCTCTCACGTGGGATGAATGGAGTAACCCAGAGGGAGTTATCCTTCCTATTGTTACTCTGGGGACTATCCGACCCGAGGATAGCGGAGCTGCGCAAAATGCCACAGAGTTTCAGCATTAAATTGCACAGGAAAAACGAAAGTCTCCGGCCGTCCGGGCATCTCTGGGGGTATATCCCCTAGACATGCCCAGACCCCTTATCGGGCGAGTGAAGGAAAACGCTCTCAATAACCCACCATGCCCTATCACCCCACCCTCACATCATCATCTGTACATCATTCATCTCATCAATTGACTACAACGTTTTTATCGTATTACAATGTCACTTAAAAAGACCTTTTGTGCCGAAAAGTGATGTAAAGCAAATATTTACTACTACTACTAGGTATGGTGTTTGAAGGTCATCGATGCTTACCATTAGACACCCAAGGGTATACATTATTGATACCAGAAATGAATTTTGCGTCGCAAAGTTATTCAGAAACGACATACTGTAGATCTGGTAATTTTTGCGTGTTTGAATATTCGTGAATTTCAGATTTTGTAACTTTTTGCGATGTGTATAATTCGCAAAATTTCAAAATATTATATTCTTCACTTTATAATCATCTGTACAGATTATAGGTCAACACTAATGTAATTTAAAATATAAAAGTTCATTATGAAGTCTTATTTTCTTTATTATGGTTATCAACCATACGAAAAAACTTTTCGCAATGGCAGCCATTTTGTTTTTGCTCTAACATCAAAATAAAGCAAAATTTTGTTTGTCATCCGCCTGATATGTGTTCACTAGGTAGTAACTATGTCAAAAAACGTGGATGACAATCCCTAACATTTTGTCCACCCTGCATGAAAAATATGAAATTTTGCCACCTGTCTACACGGATAGAGATGGTATGGCAAATTTATTTGTGCATCAATCACTAAATCCACCCCTTTGCATTCACCACCCACGACCTGGCCCATTTTTTTCATTCAAGACATAGATACAATATGTTTTTCTTACAATAACTATTACCCGGCTTTCCAAAATGATAGTGTATCGTCCCAGTAGTACATTTGTGTTTGGTTGGGGAACCAACGAGCATGAGACGGAATTCTATATTCTTAGTAGGGCATGTACCCTCAACAATTATTCTGAGCAGCATATCTGTGAAACGCAGTGACGTCACCGGAAACCGTTTTGAATTGTAACTCGGTGGAAACAATGTTATATAAGACCCCTTACCCCATACTTCATTGTATCAGCCAGCTTGATGAAAACAAAGGAGGTCAAGGTCTGAGTTGAGTTTAACAGAATGAGAATTATAGCAAGCAGTAATATTTTTTTTTGTTCTTCCACTTTTGGCAGATACGACATTAATGTACATAGTAGGCTACATCTTCAGATTCATCTGTCACTGTAGCACCGGTTATTGTACATGTCTTCTCGCTACCAGAAATCGTAGGTATTTTAGCCACATATTGGTCGATAACACAGGCAAACGTCTTTTTACCCCTCAGCCATTAGGGCTGTGGGGTGTAGTGATCACAAGGCGGGCGGTCGGTCGGGCGGGCGGGCAGTCAGAAATTCAGCCCTTACTAAAAAGGTAACTGATGAATTTTGTTTATGTGCCTGGGCAATTCATCCCATATATTTTTTGGGCACCAAGCCATCAGTGGTCATTTTCCAAGATGGCCGCCTTAAAAGCTTATGGACACCACAACTTATGAACCGTTGGTTGGATTTAATTCAAATTTGGTATGGTTGTTCTCTAGGTATTTCTGATGATCTGATTAACTTTTGGGATGAATCCATTGAAAACAAAATGAATGGCTGCCACAGCCATTTGAAAAAATATGGCCGCCTAAAAAGCTTGTGGGCACGATAACTTATGAACCTTGGTTGGATTGATTTCAAAATTGGTTTGGTTGACAGAGTCTCCAAGTTTTTAGTTTGACTTTCAAGAAAAACGTCTGTCGTTAACTTCCTCTTTACATCTGTTCTGCCTGTGCAAAGTCAAAAGGCTTTATCTGCTCCCTGGTAAACTAGGCATTTACTGCTTTTCCTGCCTTCCTGCTCTTTCTGCCATAGCGCTGCCAAAAGGGCGTATTTGCTAACTTGTATATCAAGTATATACTTCCTTTACGCTGATGTCACTGCCTTCTTGTTAGTAACAGCATTTTCAATAGACAGTATCTGCACACTTGTGAAATAAGCAGATACTTGGTTTTGCTGTGAGCAGAAGCGTTCTATGTCATGCTTGTTCTAGGCGGTAAACATAATGCACTGACCCAATGTTGGTTAAATGTTTTGCCATCATTTATAACACTGCTCCAACAGTAAACTAACATTGTGTCAGTGTATCAAGTTGGTGCCTCCCGGCGAAAATGAGACGTTTAGCCAATGCTGTTTTATTGCTGAGCCGGGGTTGTAGATGATGGGCCAGCATTAAACTAACATTGGTGAACATATATCGTGTTAAGGCCATTATACTAGTAGGCCAATGCTGGCCCAGTGTTGTAAACGGCGGGCCACCATTAGGCTAACTTTGTGTCAATGTCTCAAGTTTGCTGTGTGGCTGTGACCAAGTGACACCAGAGCGGGCTGATTCACGTGGCCAGCAGTCTGGGTAGCCCCCACCCACCCTCTCTCCCACAACTGACGTCTAGAGGAGTGTTATGCAATATAGAATTTAGGTCTTGGCTAAGATATCTATCTTCAAAAATATCTAATTTTGTATAATTTAAAGTAAAGTTTTGGCCTTGACAGTTAAAGGCATTGCAAATTCATATAATTTATAAATTTCTAGTGTGTAATACGACTGAATAACGGATTTTATTGCAATGCCTGTTCACACATCATAGTTATTTCTTACCGCCAAAACGCTGCCATGCAAAAACAAACAGCAGTAACTGCGTACTACGAAAGTAGGCTGTTACTGCTGTTTGCTGAAATGTAATGGCAGTTTGTGCTCTGATCAAGACAATGTATGAACTGCTTCTCCAGCGAAAAGTTCAGCCAATGCTGGTTTAATGTTGGGCCAGTGTAAGACGTCAGGACAATATTAAATATACATTGTGGAGTGCCTGGCGTTTTTGTGAATGGTGACTATCGAGGTGACGACGCACTCTGTCCTGTTGAAGTCATCACCTGTTGTGTAATCCGGCTCTGTTCTGTTCTTATCGCTCTAATTAGGGTGTTTAACCCTACCCTCTCATTCTCACAGTCATCTCAATATCATCATAATTATTTCCATCCTTTATGTGACGCACAAAATCACTTTCCATCGTGTTATTTTGATGATATTCATTATGTGGACATATTGCTTTACCTCTGTCCGCTCAGTCGTACAATTTGAGATTGCAGTGGCTGTCTAAATGTTCGGGGCGGGGGCCCTAGGGTAGTGGTTAGCACCGCTGCCTTAGAATTCGGGGTTCGGTTCCCGGTCTCGGCGGTTTAAAGAAACAAAAAATGTTTCTTCCCCATCCACGTGTGAAAGGAACAGGGTTATAGCGACTTCACTAATGTGAAAGTATTGTGGGGAGCCTCCGTGACCGAGAGGTAGCGTGCTCGGCCTCAGACCGCCAGGGCTCGAATTTCGAATCCTGTGTCTGGAGGACAGTGTCATCTTAATCATCTCACCATTCTCAGGAGGTTCTCCTGACCCAGTTTATCCTAAATGTGCACAAAGGTGGCCTAAAGCCCGATTCATTTCATTTTTGTCTAAATATCGGCGACATTCGCCCACCATTGACCAGTGTTGGCTGGTAGGCCTATTTATTTTCATCACAGCACGGGTTATCACAACATTGCACGTTGATATATAAATTAACCCTTTCATACTTACGACCAACGCTGGGTAAAAAAGTACGTTCACTAACGCAGAACAAACAGTATGTCGCGTCATGACATAATGGCGGTCTGTGACGGGAGGATTATTGAAGACGCTATAACTCTGTTCCTTTTTTACATGGCCCATAGGCCTACATGTCGTTTGTAGACTTTAATAATGACTCTTGTTTAATACAAAAACACGGAAGGGTTAATCTATTAATTACACTGTGCGGACGATGATCATAGGCCTACACACTGTACACAATGATATACATGTGGCTTTAAATTTTCATTTGAGACATTTCTTTTAATAAACCTACATGTATGTCCCTCGTGCATATTTAAATTCACTTAGTATGTGAGGATACTTAAAATTGCGCTCTGCCCTTCGCTGTCCAACTTTTTACTCTACACTCAGTGCTGAAAGCTTAGAGTGGACAATACAGTACATGCTGTGTCGCTAATTTTTTTGAATGTGAATTTTCGGTTGAGTTGTCAAACATGGTCCAATTAAATCAACACTTGATACACTATGACTTATATTGCAGTGCGCCAATGTCGCCCCGTGTGCATAATTTGTGCCATATGGACAGTAGCGACACCATGCTTCGTTACTCATTAAATTTTAGATCAAATGTGATCAATTTACCTCGTGTTGTTTGCCTGGCTGTCTGTGTGCCGTCGCCATACTCCAGCATACCCGGAGAAAAAACGTCGAGAGTTATGCAATTTTGATTAAATTTGGGTGGAATGGTCTAAAAGTGTCTGAAGTTGATAATTTGGATAATAGAAAGTTTCTAGAAGCTATAGCTTCTGATCCTAATTTGTGTAATTAAGAAAGTTAGCTTGTTCTGAATTGTCTCTTTTCAGAGCCACCTGGGGCTTTAAGCCCTTCCAGGATTCATTGTGGTGTTTGAATTCTGTCTGTTATTTGTCTTGTTGTTTTGATGGTTTGTGACTTGTGTATTTTAATTTATGCATGTTTTCTTGATGTTTTTTGCGTTTTTGTTTGTAGGTGGGAGTTATTAATCTGTTGTTTATAAGTGTTTTGTGTATGCTTGACATAGTTTGTGAAATAGTGTCACTTACTCTCCAACTCGGTGACACGCTGGTGAGTGACAACGTGTCGTGGTGACTGGTCAACACTTGAAGTGTTGGCCCGTCGACGCGGCATCGCTGCTGTCGCACTCTAGAGTACTGCCAGTGCCGCCAGCGTTGCGCCAATGCCGGTTCAGTGCTGTTAGCGCTGGACTGACATTGGCACTGCGGTAGCCACACTGTGACAACACTCGTTGTTTAAATAATTTTGGTCGTAAATTTCGGCATATTCTGATATTAATTTGTCCAGATGTGTGTTATGCCGTCTCTTAATTCTTGATACTCTTAATTCATTTTGTATAGTTTGAAAAGAGCTGAATGCTCGTGGAGCGAATGAATGAGAAAAATAATATGTTAAAGCTTGGATTCTTTCTTTGATCAGAAGGATCTTAATTGCAATATCATGAATATCTTCAGTGTGCGAAAGTGGATCCAATTTGTAGGCTATTCTTATTGCCTTGTTTTGAATTATTTTAAGTTTCTTAATATTCGTTGCGGACGTTCCTAGAATTACTGGAGCGCTATATTCTAGTACTGGACGTCTAGCATTTATATAGTCCAATTAGTGTTTTACGTTTACAGCCCCACTCTGTGCCGCTCAGGAGTTTGAGCAGACCAAGGCGTTGCCTTCCCTTCTTGGCGTTTTCATTTATATGAGCATTAAAAGTAAGCTGCTTATCTAAAGTTACTCCTGGTAATTTTTCTTGGTGTACTGCAGTGAAATTTTCCCCAAAAAGTTATAGTTTAATCATTTTCATAGTTTCAAGCATAATAAGCTGCGTCTTATTAGCATTTAATTTTATTCTCCATTTAGAGCACCATGCTTTCAAGACTGATAATATTTTAGCTAGACTTTATTTAATTGTTTTTTTTTCACTTTTATCCGGCTCTGTTCTGTTCTTGTCGCTATAATTAGGGTGTTTAACCCGACCCTCTCATTCCCACAGGCATCTCAATATTATCATAATTATTTCCATCCTTCATGTGACGCTGAAAATCACTTTCCATCGTGATATTTTGATGATGTTCATTATTATGTACTTTGACTTTGGTCCAACCCAAATATAGCCAGGTTAATTTCAATTATATTTTCTATGATATTTATTCACCTGGGATGCGGATGTCTAGCCCTTGAGACTGGGGAAAGCTAGCAGATGTTCTCCTTTTCAAAGCAAATATATTATGATATCGATACAATGTTTTGCAATGATATATATTGCCTTTTGAATTCTAACCATAGGTCTCAATAGCATCTGATGACATGGCCACAAGTGTTTTAAAAAAAATCTTAATGGCGGTGATATATACATCCTCAGTACACCATTGGACAAGGTAATCTTCATTCACCAATCACACACACATTATCTGGGTCAATCACATCTCTAGAGAGACAGACCAATAAACAAGTGGCATTGATCAAGTAGTGTTTCAATGCGGGGCCAACGTCACGGAATTATCTTTATTTACGATAGGGTCAGCTAACTGGCTGTCGAAAACCACGTGATAACACATGGCCTCATTGTACATGTTGTATAGGGATTATCTTACAACTGCCGTGCAAAGCCAAAATGCAGTATCTGCTCACTTTCCAAGTGAGCACATACTGCCTTTGCAGACTTTGCAGAGGTAACATCGTACTACAACAGGGGGGGGATGCTCATTCTGAGGCGTATACCCACTGGTCTGCATGCATGTGCCGGTCTGTGGTAGGTAGGTTAAAACACACTGGGTCATGCCTCACCAAGCCACATCGCCCTGTAGACCTTCCCACCTGTGATTTTGTAATAGGTTACACTGTGACATAACTAAGCTACTGACTGTGGGTTAAATCTATTTTATTTCTAAATATCTAAGGAATAAAAATGACATATTTGTACTTTTTCAGCTAAAACTATCCCAGATTGATACATTATATAATTTTCTATCTAAAAAAATGATGAAATGACAATTTATTTCCGAACATGGAAATAGTAGAACCTCTGCTATATCCAAGTTTCCAGCAAGCACTAATCAATCACTGTATGTTGTTATATATGGTAATTATTATGTTATTGTTTATTCTGAGTGATGACGATGATCCAAGCTGGCTCAATGTTGTACCAACGTTGTTGACGGTGGTCCAACATTGAACCTGCATTGGGTTATTGTCCCGTGGTCGCTGTGTTTTGTATGTATCCAGACTGGCAAGTAAAGGAAATTGTCATTCCTAGAAATGCCCTTTGTCCTAGGATGGCCCTAAATTTGCCAGTTCATCGGAATGGCTAATGACAAATTGTAGGCCTACCATTCCTGCACATTTTTTGGCGGTACCGGACTGGAGGAATGGACTTATTTTGAGCCCTGGCTTGGCTGTCTAGACATCGATCTCATCCGGCCCCATCCCGAGGTGAATAAATATCATGGAGATGAAAAAATATCATTGAAATTAACTAACTATAAGTAGGACCAAACGTCGAAGTGAATAATAATGAACATTATCAAAATATCACGATGGAAAGTTATTTTCAACGTCACATAAAGGATGGATATATGATGATATCGAAATGCCCGAGGAACTGAGAGGGTTGGGTCACACACCCTAATCACGCTTCTCGGCGAAGGATGAACGCTTGAGGCTTCTAGGCGCAAAATGTCAATTTAAAACACTGACGTCTCTCAAAAAGTGTAAAAAAGGCAAAAAGTTTACTCGTGTGCGCGGTTAGACTGTAGAACATCGCATTTCATCATAGAATGTTCTTAATAATAAAATTGGGGTACTGGGATGATTGCTAGTAGTAGTACTTTTTGCCTCCATCCGGGGAGGGTCATTAGGGATCTGTTTCGTCTGTTGGATGCTGTGTACGGCATTGTACGGAAGCACTAGTCTACAGCAATCATCCAAGGGCAGCTGCAGCCTCCTCGTATCTGGCCATAATCTTAGGGCGGATTGCCAGTGGCGTACCCTGGTTCCTCCGCTCAACAACGGAGCCAATGCAGCACCCGCATCAGTGCTGGTGCTGATGTCGGCTGTGGTAGCCTTAAATAACCGGCAATAGCGTGTTTGACATTAGGTCTCTCACGTGGGATGAATGGAGTTACCCAGAAGGAGTTATCTTTCCCATTGTTACTCTGGGGACTATCCGACCCGAGGATAGTGGAGCTGCGCAAATGCCACGGTGTTTGAGCATTAAATTGCACAGCAAAACCCAAGTCTCCGTCTGTCTGGGCATGTCTGGGGGTAGATCCCCTAGACATGCCCAGAACCCCTTATCGGGCGAGCGAAGGAAAATGCTTTCAATAACGACCATGCCCTATCAAACCCACCCTCACATCATCATCTGTACATCATTCATCTCATCAATCGACTACAACGTTTTTATCGTATTACAATGTCACTTAAAAGACCATTTGTGCCGAAAAGTGACGTTAAGCAATGATTTACTACTACTAATAATAATAAAATTTAAAAACCTGTGCTGCCCTACAAAGTATATAGGCCTACATCTAGTCTTATATGGGCACCGCGATAAGCCTATCTAAATAATTATGGTATTTTCATTCATATACATTTAACAGAATATTAAAATAGAAATGCCTCGGTGACAATGAATGCTTGCTTTGAAAAGACGTATGACTAATTGATTAGGCCTAAATTTTGCCTATACAAAACGGTCTGTCTCGATGACGTCATCTACATTTGCTGCCATACGATTGCCTTTAATAAAATGGGTGAAACATCACATAAGCATTAGGCCTGTTATATAAATTATTTGTATTGTAGCATAAATTATAATTATATAGCCCTATAATAAATATAGCTGGTTCCATACAATGTCTGTAGCCTAAAGAGTGTAGGCCAACGCAAATAGACCTATAGCTTTAACATTTTGTACACTTTAAAAGTAGATGCCAGAAATTGTCATCGTCAGGATTTTTACCCTGTATCAATATTTCCTACTTAATAGCGACTGTTTCCATGGCAATATCTACATAGAAATAAATATGACTGATTGGAGTTTAATTGAGATTACATTTTTAAAAAAAGATACATTGAAAATATTTTTTTTCAACATGCACATCAATATGTATGCCACATAATTTTAGGATTCTAAAGTGATCATATCAAAATAAAAACTTATGTAAAAATTGAAAATGTGTCAAATCAAGGTCATTTTGGCTTTTAAGGGCCCTATCGTTTGTCAAAGTGTGACTTCCAATTAATTTTGCCAGATTGGTATATATATATAAATATACGTACGTTCTTGTGTTTTATGAGTATCAGCATAGTTTTTCTGACAACAGATGTGTTTCACTGTTGAAATACGCAGGATACTGGTTCCCCAGAATGCATTGGTGCCTGTGGGTAGACCCTATTCCTTAAGAATACTAGATTTGCGTTTTATACCCAATGCCGCTTTAATAACAAGCTCCCAAATCATAGCAAGTCCATTTAGGCCTACTTAAGCGACATCTATCACTTAATAATTACACCAAAACTCTTAGATGTGCATTGAATGTGAAAGCTAAGCAATTGTGTTTCTGTGGAGAGCTCAACACAGCTGACCCTCACCCATGTATTGACTGGGGGGCTTTCCCAGCAAACATTGTACGCTCACCGAATATTGATTTATTGCTTGTCCAGACGTTAGTCTAACATTAAAGCAGGGTTGGATGCATGTTTCGTTGTGAGTAGTATCTATAATATTGATAGTCTTGTAATCAGGGATTACTCGAATGCAATCAACCTGTACTGTATACTCAGGGCATACACGTGATCCACGCATGGGAATTGCAAACATGACTAGTTCTCCAGGCAACACAATCAGACCAATAGTCGTCCAAAAGCCAACAATATATTATCGCTTCACAATGGCCATGATATGTGATGATGTCCATAGTAGCCATATTTATCAGTTATTCCTGTATTTCTTATTTTGGATAGCATGTCTTTACTTCTCCCCTAACTGGTAAACGTGCAACACAATATTTAACAAACCTCCGCAATTCTAGTCGTGGACATGTTGACATATCATGGACATATCAAGGAAACATAACAAAAATGATGATTTCCAATTTAATTGAATCTCCATACTCACTACCATACATCACTACGTCAGCCGAGGAGTGCTGGTGTGATTGCACATTATTTTTTATATACTGTTGTCATGTGAACTATAACAAAGAAAACATCTAATTATTTTTTAGCAAATTTTTGCAACTAGCGTGAGAAAATATCTATTTGTTCTGATTACACTTTTACATGGCCCATTGCTTAAATTTAAACTCAATTTAAATAACTCTCAATAATGTTCAGAACTGCAGGGTTCTTGTTCAAACTGCAGTAAGCTGTTTTGTGACATTCATTTTGATAGAAAATGTTTTTATTTAAATATTTTTTATTTAATTCCGCATAATTGTATAGTCAATTTTACCTTTGCACTTTGATAGAAACACTGCTTTTCAAAACAGCTGCAATAAACTTCGAACACATTTACTACTGGTATTATTAATTTCATTATTTGAAGCATATATACATAATTAGCTCCCGCCGTCACCGTAGGTGAGACGGAGGGAGCTATGGATTTCGCCTCCGTTCTGTTTTTTACCTCTTCTTTTGCCTATAACTTCGCAAGAAAATAAGCTAGGATAACAATTTTTGGTATGTGGGTTACTTCCAGGTGGATAATAGACAGGTTAAAATATTTTCGATCGAAATTCAATATGCAAGGTCGCAGAGGAGAGAATGATGATGTTACGACTTTGGGCCGTCCGTGAACATTTCGTTTCCGGAGCATATCTCTGAAAGAACTGATGGTCTTCAAATTTCACACACAATACCTCTAGGGGGTCTAGTTGTGCCTTTTGAGGTATACGAACTTCGACCTACTTTTGGTTCAGAACTATGACCTATTTAGACGTTTTGACACACACTTCGTTTCCGGAGCAGATCTCGAAAAGTACTGGGCCGATTACAATCATATTGCACATACATGTTCTCTAAGGTCCCCAGTTGTGCCTTTTCAGGTTTTTGGACCTTGACCTCAAAGTTGCCCCAGCACTTTGACCTAATTTATAACATCGGTAAATCCGACTGAAATATTTTGTGTAATATCATGAAAACCGCTCAAGATAGCTACACCATTACTATAAAACAAATTGTAAGGTTACAGGAGAGGATGCATCTTGAAAAATTTCATATCGATAAATTTCAAAATGGCCCCCTATCGGCCATTATTAACCTCGACAGGCCTGATATTGCGGAATATCATGAAAACCGCTCAAGATAGCTACACCATTACTATAGAAAAAATTGTAAGCTTCCAGGAGAGGATCAATCTTAAAAAATTTCAAGTCGAAAAAATTCAAAATGGCCGCCTATCGGCCATTATTCACCTCGACAGGCCTCATATTGCAGAATATCATGAAAACCAGAATATCATGAAAACAAATTGTAAGGTTTCAAGAGAGGATACATTTTGAAAAATTTCAACTCAGTCAAGTTCAAAATGGCCGCCTATGGCCATTATTCACCTCGACAGGCCTGATATTGGGTAAACCATGCTAGATAGCTAAACCATTACTATAAAACAAAATGTGAGATTTCAGGAGAGAATGCATCTTGAAAAAATTCGACTCGTTCAAATTTAAAATGGCCGCCTATCGGCCACTATTCACTTTCACATGGACGTTATTTGGTAAACCGTATTAGATTGCTAGACTATTACTATGGAACAAAATGTGAAATTTCAGGAGAGGATGCATCTTGAAAAATTTCGACTTGATCAAATTCAAAATGGCTGCCTTCAGGCCATTATTCATTTTCACATGGCCGTTATTTGGTAAATCGTGCTTGATGGCTAGACCATTACTATAAAACAAAATGTGAGATTTCAAGAGAGGATGCATCTTGAAAAATTTAGACTCGATCAAACTCAAAATGGCCGCCTATCGGCCATTATTTACTTTCACATGCCCAATATTTTGCAAACTGTGTTAGGGGGACGACGTTACGGGGGACGATGCACCCTGAAATTGTTTAACTAGTCTCTATCGAATACAAAATGACCGTAAATCAACCATTATTTACCTCGATTGGCCTGATATCGGGTAAACTGTGCCAGATAGGTAGACCATTACTGGGATACTGATTAGGATCATTAATTTCAATGTAGGTTTGCAATCTCTGACAGACTGTCTAGTTCTTATCTTCCTCTTAGACCTAGCTGTATTGCGTCTTGTTGATTTGATATCAAATAGCAGGACGCCACATGGTATTTATTGCCCGACAGCTAATGCGGTCGAACCACCATTACGGTAAAAAAATTCTGACCCGTACTTGCCGCACTGGCGAGAGTCAACTGTATTCAATATGGCCGCCATGGCACTTCTGTTATATAGCCCCATTGTTACTGTATTAGCAAAATACTTTTAATTGTGGAAGGTGGAGACCAAACAATATCAATGTAGACAATATCATGTGGGCAGTTAAAATAAAATACACCCGCAATTACAAGGATGAGCTGCAGTGTCATTGACACTTTTAGTTTTAATTCAATAGAGGTTGGAACAGCCGCATGGAAAATATTTTGTGTGATGATTCCATCATTTCGGCTTATTTATCGATTTGATCGAATTTTGGCAGCCATCTTGGATTTTAAATGTATTATTTTGGAGCAAGAAAAAAATCATCTTGTGTATCAATATGTACATCAAAAATACCCACAAATAATGCTTTTATACATTTATACATTACTTTTTCACTGCTCATACCTATCTTGTAAGTTTGAAAATATATTTCACCCACCACATAAATATTTTGAGAATAAATGTAATTCGCTGCCTTTTACAGGATTATTCTCAAAAAAGCGTTCAGATGTAGTCACAGCTGAAGTACCATCACAATGAATCTTTGTGTTTCTGCTTAGTTTATTTCAAGTCCCAGAATGTTTTAAATGTAACGTCTGTCTTTTGGGTATCCTCGTTTAGGAAATTATATGCTTCTATCATTATATTGTTTTACTATAAATACTCCAATGCATTATTATCAATAATGTTACCCACTTGTTATTTTTATGTTCACAGAATCTAAATTCAAGCAGCTGGAAAAAAGATGATCATGGACAATCAGTTATAGACAATTAGGTCGTGATGGGAATTGATTCGTCTGTAATAAAACTATTGCGTCTGGTTCACTGTATGTTGTGATTGATAAGATGACATGAAGATGCATATGTAAATATATTTATATAAAGATTATATATATAATTTATAATTAAAATAATTAATAATATAAATCAATTAAAAATCAATCTTCTGGTTGCAGTTAAAGATGGTATGCAATTTGTTGTCAATTTTTTCATAGAAAATTCAACATAATTTGTGTGCTTTAAAAATAGTATTTGTGTATATAAAATATTTAGATTGAAAATGAAAATGTCCCAGTTGAACATCACAAAACAATACCTTAATATATTTCCCATACCTTCTAAAATTTTAGGTTGTATCTTTTATTCATATGATGAATTAGAAAAAGCGATTTCAAAATTGAAAAATAATAAAGCAATATGATGTGATGGTATACCACACGAATTAAGTAATTTCTATCACACTTAAAAAAATTCAATTGTTTTTAAAAGTGGTATTGTACCAGCTGAATAGAAAAAAATATATATTGCCTATCCTAAAGTGCTCAAAGTACTTTTTTTGTCTTCAAATTACAGAGATATCTTGTGTTGGTATTGTATTCATCCGTATTGAGTACTAGAATAGTATTGTATAGTAATATCTAATAAACTCGTTGATGAACATAATGGATTCCGTAAAAACAGATCCTGCTCAGACCATATATTTACTTTGTCAAATGTTATTCAAAATCGATTACATGAAAACAAACCCACACCTGCAGCAGTTCTGGACCTGGAGAAAGCTCGATCGAGTGAATACAGATCTTTTACGTTTACTAGAATATGGTATTGATGGGGAAATGTACAATTCAATAAAAGTATGTATGATAATAATAAATAAAGTATTTTTTTAAATAATGTATCCACTGTTTGGTTTATTATAATGTCTGGTGTAAGAAGGGGACATACACCGTCTCCTCTGTTATTTTCATTATTTATGAACGAACTGGTGGTAAGTGTTAAAAACTTAAAGAAGAAAATATTGTACTTTTTTTCAATGTGGTAATTGTTTTTTTAAAATTCATCCTTATTATACATACCCAGGCATCCCGTTTGATGAACAAAATAGAACATGCGCTGCATCAAGATCATTTTGTAAGTTAAAATATGTAAGATATAACACAGATTGTCAATTATTTGATTCACTTGTGGAACCAGTGCAAGATTATGCATCAGAAATTTGTAGCTTTAAAATAGCCCAAGAGCATTACTATAAAGCTAGAAAAAAATGCAGGAAGCTGAATATTTTGGAGATGATTCTCTTATGTGTTCTGATTGAAAACACGTAAAATCTCTAGCGATCCCGGTTGTGCTAAATGCGTGGAGTGAAAAATCCAAGATGGCCGCCTTTTCGCAAATTCCGTCGAATGTAAATATGCTAACATCTAACATAGTCGTATAATACATGGTTTTATGGGTTCTAAGTTATGAGGAATCCATTCCTGGTGTTACTTTTACATTAAAACATAATTGTACTCATAAAATTTATTATTGGACATTTTCAAACAAATAAAGGTCTGCAACTGCAGCTTTTTTTGTCTTCCATTGGGGTAAAATCTTGACTGCTTAATGGGTTGGTTGTACCTCGAACACCTTGCTGGTGACATGGATTTTCCATTCAACTTGCAAAATGTCGTCGAGGTACACAGATATGTTGTATTAAAATCAGCATAAAGTATATAGTAAAACTGTTTTGTCTTATTCAGGGCAGCCTTGGCCAGAACATCAGCCTGCTTACTGCCACGTATCCTAATATGGCTTTATACCCAGAAAAAAACAATGCCCCTGTGTCATGCAAGTAATGGTTACGTACATATGTAAGATATTGGATACAATAGGGTTGTTGAGCTCTTGACGTGTAAGAGCCTGCGATGATGAAATCCAATCTGTGATGATCATGAATTCAGTTCCGCTACTTTACCATATATACTCTAGAGGCGCTTCAATGGCTAGTAGCTCTGCGGAACAGATCGAGGCCTCATTTGTGATACCACAGTAAATTCATGATCATCAGAGACAACGGGTATGCCTGTCTTGTTGTCTTCTCTTGGTCCACCAGTATGCCTATATATCTTCTTTTGTTATGAATATATCTACAAAATAACTCCAGTAACTAACATGCTCTGGAAGATAAGGGGTATCCCTCCCTGAGATTTTATAGGCTGAAAAGTATACTTGGCTGTTGAAGAAGCCATGGCAAAGTAGGTACAGCCGCTGGCTTGCTTCTGAGCAATCTCTGGAACTCAGGGTTTACAAATACACGAGTGTGGTGGGTTGCAATTAGAGGCTGCGATGTAACTTAGTTTCGGCCATAAATAAAGTTGATAAATAACAGCCTTATCTTTGGTATTGTCAAGGAAAATGAAGCTACTCAAATGCTTGTCTTATAACTTTATGACGCAAACGAGACATGTATGTCACTTGACAACTTGAGATTCTCGTCGCATATGCAAATTTAAAAAAAATAGAAACCTCATCTATCGCATCATTTAAACCTGAAAGTTTATCTCCAACATCTGCGAAATATCACGCATATCTTTGCTTCGCTATGCAAGCATGGTTGAACAACTCGTTACAGGTCACTGACAGCTGCAAATGTACCGTATTAAAATAATGATAATACCCTCAGCCCAATCTACAGAGACAGACCAGCTGCGCATGATTCTCTACTACTCTACTATATTTCTTTCGGATAAATATGACTTGGATAGCTCAATCAGATAGTGTTCCTGAAAAGAGGTCGTTACAAACCAAACAAAAACCGAGCCAATCACGAATTGCATATCTTGGGATTCGCCTGAGATTAAAAGTCCATTTTGTGTCCGATGATAAATTGAGCTTTCCTTTTATGAAAACTCCGTATTTGTTTTCAGCTACTAATCTATCAAATTATGCTTCCTGGTACATCACATCGCATACCACTGGGGATTTTTTCTGACATTGATCCCGATATCATCAACCCTTTGATTACTACGACCACTAACGAAAAAAAATCCAAAATTCCCGTCTGTCCGCCTCTTCTAGCACTATAACTTGTGTCACGTTACTGGAATGCACATTAAGATCACATTTGCCCCCCTTTTGTGCCCTCTATGATCTTGATTTTTTTCCAATTGGCAAATTTTCTCGTTCACGCTTTTCACTCAATAATTTTCTATGTATCGCTCCAAAATATATAGGCCTGCACATCGACCAAAAACTAGGTCACTGCTGCCAAAATGGCTGACTATCGGCAATTATTTGTTATGCGTTATATCTGGAATACAGGGCCAGATAGCTAGACCATCACTATGAAACACAATGTGCGGTGTATGTTACTCGTACAGTGTATGTAAAATTGAGTTATTATTCATTACAGCATTAAAACGAACAAAAAGATAAAGGATCATTGACAGTGTTAATTGTCACGCTGTCTGGGATATAATCCGCCTGTCAATCAGCGGTGGGGGCGGGGTATAGCATCTTACCTCATTCGGCAAGATCCCAGCCAGCAGGAAACAATGTTGTTTTAATGTTGGGCCACGATCTGCGGCGCTGGCCTATTATTAACCACGCATTAGTTCAACGTATTGTGCTAGGTGAGTGGTGCTATGCACGACTATCGCAAAAAGTACGAGACTTTGGTTGGGCAACCTTGTTTAGATGCATAGATGCTGGCACATTAATGAGAAACTAACAGCTCCAACATCGTATTTGTTGGGTACATGGTCAGCGGCCTAGGTTACCTATAGCAGTCCAGCAATGTATAGAAATTAAAATCTTCATTGTATTATCTGTCTATCTGCTTATATTCCGTTATGTTCAAGCTTACCGCGTCAATAAATTATCTGAAAATAAATTAATATATAAAAATGACATGAGCAAGCGTAGTGTAAGGGCTTTAGGGGGGTCATTTTCACCCCCCCCCCCCCCTTAGTAATTACTAGTCATTTTTTTCACCAAATTTGGGAGAATCGTTCACATTGTGGTAAAATCACAAAAAATGGTACAGAAATGCTTTAGAGTATACTGCTCCATATTGGGAGGGAAACCACCGTGCAGCTGTAGTGTAAGGGATTTTTTCGGGGGCATTTTCAACCCCTCTTATTTTTTTCAAAAAAATCCAAGTCATTGGTAGGCTATTTTTGTTTTTTTCACCAAATGCGTCTACAAAACTGTTTATTATTGATATTTGTAGTTTATTAAAACAAATTAAGGGTGGGTCCATTCAGCGTTAGGGGGTTCACACCCTCTTTTTCGACAAATTATTATGTACAATAAATGCCCTAAATTAGGTAAAGTCGTTCATAATGTGATAAAGCACCAAATTTGGTACAGGGCTACACAAAGGTGGGCCCTATACTAATCCATATCGGGAGCGGAACTATCTTGTAGCTGTGGCGCAAGGGCTTCGTTCGGGGCATTTTCAACCCCCCCTTATTTAAAAAAAATCGAGTACTTGTTAAACATAGGCTACATGTTGAAAATAATAAAAATGTGTTTCCCCAAAAAAATCTACAAAAATGTTTCTTAATGATTTTAACCCTTTTGATCAAAGCAGGGGCGCATTCATGGGGCGTGGGGGGGGGGGATGCCACACTCCCCTATTTGCCATTTTTAGTTTGTCGACTGACAAACTTTTAAGCTGGTTTTCCACACAAACGTCTGTCGTTAACTTCCGTTATTATCCGTTTTGTCTGTGCAATGTCAGAAGGCAATATCTGCTCCCTGGTATACTAGGCATTTACTGCTTTTTAACTGGCGTCCTGTCTCTTCCTGCCATAGCGCTGCCAAAAAGCTGTATTTGTTCACTTGTAAGTCAAGTATATACTTCCTTTCCGCTGATGTCACTGCCTCCTTTTGGCTTGCACTGACCCAATGTTGGTTAAATGTTGTGCCATCATCTATGACACTCTTCCAACATTGAACCAACATTGTGTCAGGGTATTTAGTTGCCGGTGTTCCCTGCAAAAATGAGACCTTTAGCCAATGCTGTTTTACAGCTGAGCCATGGTCATAGATGATGGGCCAGCAGTAAGCTAGCATTGGGTGAACGTTTATCTTGTTAAGGCCTATATACTGGTATGCTAATGCTGGGCTAATGCCGGCCCAGTGTTGTAAACGGTGGGCCACTATCAGGCTAACATTGTGTCAATGACTCGAGTTGGCTGATCAGCTGTGACCGCAAACCAACAGACACGAGGCATTGACCCAATGTTGTTCTGATGCTTGCCCGCCGTCTTCGACGTCGGCACAACATTAAAACAACATTGTGTCAATGCCTCGTGATAGCTGGGTAGGTGTTCATGAATAGCAGCAGTCTGTGGCGGGAGGGCTAGCCACCTTCCCCCACCCCTCTCTGCCTCACTTGACACAACCGTGTTATGTTAGGCAATATAACAATTAGGTCTTGGCTAAGATATTTATCTCCAAAAATTGCAAATTTTGTATTAATAAAATTAGATTTTTGGACTCGGCGATAAAAGGCATTGCACATTGATATAATTTATACACTTCTGGTGTGAAAAATGACCGAATAATGTAATGTATTGCAATGCCCGATCATGTGGTAAGTTAACCCTTTCATTACGACCATCTGACATGAAAAGAGGACAAAGTATGGTGAACTATACACTTTTATTTATTAAGTTTATTTTGCCTGAGTTTGTGTCCTATTTAGGGGAAATAGGGGTGCTGTGTGTGAGAAACGGTTGACATTTCTGTACACCAGTCCTTGTGAATATGTCCAATATAACGTTTGAGGTCCCTAGGTTAGGTAGGCCTACTTTCGTCTTTAAGAAGTGTTCAGATAAAATATATGTATATGATTAGACCGTAAAGGGTTTTGATTGGAATAATATTGGCCAAGCATCGCAGACAGTGGCCCAGCATTACATCAGCATTGGCCAATGTATCGTGTTATCTGGTGTTTCTGGTGCCTGATGTAAAGAATACCCAGTGCCTGTTTATAAAGAGTAGGCCTAATTGTGTTATTCCCACAAAAAATAAAACTGGCCCAACATCATTCTATCGCTGCGCCACACTTTGAGAAATATCTTTGTTTTTGACGCAAGAAGTTAATTTTAGTGGGCCATAGGATTTTTGAAGATAAGGCCCTGCCTGCTGAATTAAAGGGACTGGCTCAGGCTAAAATCATAAAAAAATCAGTGATTCTATTTTGGCTTATTAATATGACCATATAATGTTAACATGTCCATAGAATAGAACTGCAAAAGTTTTTTTAATTTTTGTGCTGTGCATTTACCAGTTGGGCTAGATATAGAGACGAAATTCCCGTATTTCTTATTTTTGACATGGTAGTGCCGCCAATAAATGCCCATTACGGCGCACACTGTCAAATTGTGAGCTGTGTATCGCTGTATTAGTTTCAGTATTAGTATTCAGCGTTGTTAGAACAGAGTCAAGGTTCGGCATACCATGATCCAAAACATAGGCCTATATGCTTACCAATACAATTTAATTGAAGTATGGCAGAAAACGAGCTACTGAAAACAAAATGTAGTTGAAATGTTGCTGATTCCAACGAAATATTTTACTGTCACCTGTAACCTGACTGTAACCTCGCCATAAGGTAACCTCGCCACAGGTAATCTCGCCACAGATTTGGTAACCTCGCCACAGAAGGCTGAGTAACCTCGCCACAGCTTTGGTAACCTCGCCACATGGGGCTAAGTAACCTCGCCACAACTTCGCCACACCTGTTGTATCCGCATTTTTCAATGTATTTTTAAAGGAAAATCTCTACCTTGAACGTGGTGTAGATGTCTATATAGACTTAGACTATATGTGCCATTAAAAGAAAAAGCAAAAAAATGGACCTTTCTATAACGAATAATAATAGGCCTACAAATTTATTTTGTACAGCAAATATTGTAGAAAATTTGTTCATTGTGACTAATAATAATAATATATTAACCCTTAAACCGCTGAGATAAATAATTTAAATTTTCACACACTTGGAATTGTGTCTCACTACCTTGATCCACATATTTAAGTGAGAGAAAACAACTCGTATTTGATTAATTTGTAATTTAAGACTAAGCAATTTACAAATCTTGATGTTTAAATGGCTAATAAAACTGATTAAAGCGACTACAGGCGCGCTTAGCGGTTTAAGGTGAATAGGTGTAGGCCTAGCGGCAACAACAGAGGAAGTTGATGACAAGAAGAGATCCGACAGCACCCGAGGAAGACAATGAGTAGCACTCAAGCTATGTGATCGACTCCAATAACACTCGATATTGTTGACGCAAATGATTGACACAAGTGATATTAACTCATGTGAGTGCGTGGTGACGTGAAGTCGATTGGGCCTACTTGGAAACGCTGAATGTTAAACCATTTTTTCTTCTTCCGGTTTTAATAATAGCATAACCGCCAATATGAATCTTTGATATTTCTATCAGCATGAACACCTGATGAACGTTTAATATGGAATATGAGGTGATATGAATGACCCTTAAGTGTTTTATTTGTTGTTGGGAAAATGCCCCCCTTTTGAAATAATAATGGGTCACATGCCCCATCGTCTAAGGCCAATGCTCCCCCCCCCCTCTAAAAAATATCATGGGCCCCTTGGCCCCCTTTTTGCAATTTATAAATCGGGCACTGAATATGTAATAGTACCAATCTCATACATATAATTTTAACTATTTATATTTCTGTATAATAACCGTCTGCGTCCCTATGTTTGGGCTATATTCAAGTTAAACTGAACGTAGATTTTAACCTAAGTCTATGCTAAAAACACAAATAGTAGGCCTAATTTATGTTCTTGTATTATGGACCCCATCGATGTAAGCTGATATTTAACATCACATTGTAATAAAGGCCTAAATAGCAGGCTAATAGGGATCTAATTAGAAGTTACTAAAATGTGTGGTACCAAAGCCATAACTTTATTTTGAATTGAATTTACAAATAGTAATATTATTAATAAATGATGTTCCTTTAATGCTGGGTGAACGATGTAGAGGGCGGCACAACAATAAACTAAATATCCAGTTATCCCTGGTTTAATGCTAGTCCATCGTCTGCACTGCTGGCCCAACATTAAACTAACATTAAGTCGATGTAGCTTCTGTGGAAAGTATAGCGTATATAGCCAGTGTAATATATTATGAGATTATGCTTTGTACGCATCGCGTTGACTACTACAATGAGGCAAAAACGCTGGAGTACAATCACACATGTCTTGCCATAGAGTTAACTCTATTTTTGGTCTGGCTAAACTTCTGAAATTTGAAACCTTTGAGTGTTGATTCACTGTTCGCCGTAGCGTATTTGCTGGGATGCACCTAAAAGTATGCATACTTTAGAAGTGGATATATGTATATTAAAAACATGCCTCGAAGTTATAATATGTAGGGCTATAAAGTGTCTATAAAGCAGCTGGGCCAATAGTGTTTTTTTAATGACACAGCATCATATTTGAATTCACGCTTTCCCATACGTTGATTGTTTTCTACCAATTACTGGCCAATCGTCAATGATGAAGACGAGGACCAGCCGTGCATGTGGATTATAAAACTTTAAAATATATATTTTTCATTTTTGCAAAAAATGAAAATCAAAGTGGAACAGGGAACACTATTATGGCAGAACCAGAGTAAAAACATACCTGTCAATTATAACAGGTAAGGGATAGCAATGACATGACTAATATATATTATGCACATTTAATATGTTGTGCAGAATAAAATATGAAAAATGTTGGGCAGCACCCCTGACGGTGAACCAATATTAAATCCACAGGTAATGTGTTTGTATATATGTAGTAACAATACCGAAGGGCGGGGGGGGGGTCCTGGTGCCTGCTAGGAAAGTCAGAGATCGCGGATTCGTCTCCTGCTCTGGCATTCAAGTTTCAAAGAAACAAAATGTTTCCTCCCTTTTCAATTGTATATATTGAATATTGTGGGCAGCCTCCGTGACCGAGAGTGTGCTCGGCCGTAGACCAACAGGGCTCAATTTCGAATCCTGTGTCTGGAGGGCAGTGACACCTCATTCATCTCACCATCCTCAGGTTCTCATTACCCAGTTTAGCCTATATGTGTACAAATGTGGTGTAGAACCCCATTTATTTCATTTCATAGCATTTGATACAGCCAACTAACACCTGACTCAACGTTGGCCTGACAACATTACAGCAACATTTCAGCAAAGATCGTATGAGTTGAGAAAGCCTTCATGGGTCTTTATCCTTAGGTCTACTGTTTGTATTGTGATTTCCATAATTGGCATTACGTAAGAGGGTGCAGTGAAAGTGCATTACGTCCACATGTGATAATGATGGATTAGGGCTACTGTATATTTCATGGCTGAGTAAGAAACAATAAAAGCTGATAATTTACAACTTTTTAGGCCTATTTTAGACAGAAGAATTAAAATTGAAAATTAAAGATTTCGTGAAAATTCCTGGCTAACTGGGACATTATAAAAGTCCCAGAAGAAGTAATAATTGCACTTTTGTAATATTAACATTGTAGTCCTGTGAAATGATTCTTTGTCAAGCATATTTCATTAGGTGCAGTGCTTCAGAACGTGTGTAAAATCAGCAAAATGTATTATGGGAACCGAACATAATAATATAAATGCCAGTGATCGATATAAAGGATATACATCTTTTCATGATAATGCATCTTAGAGTATAGATATACATTCCCTGACACATTTATAGCTGATTTTTTGCAATGCTGTTGACAAACGTCAAGGCCCCTGGGCCTCTTGTTTGCTATATATGTTCTATATAAACATGTGGTAAAATTTTGAAAAAAAATAGCCCGCCGCCCTGGGTATTGAATCGTGGCCCCTTAATGACAAAAACTGTTGATACAGCATGTTGTTTAGCTCGCCATTGTCAATTACTTGTCTCTCGGAATTGCAGAGCTCTGGATCACAATCGGAGTTGGAAAGCACTACCACTATATATTCCAGCCCAGGCCATTGCTTCTCACCTTGGTATTTTAGGATCATTTGCACTTCTAATGTTCCATAGCTTCACTGTAGTAGGGTGAAAAACCTAACTTTTATGACCACTTTTTGGCCAAGATGTTTTGATGATTGATTTGACTTTCTTGAACCTTTTAAAAAATATTTAGCCCCAGTGTCCCTCGCAAAAATCCAGGCATTTTTTTTCAAAGGCGTAAATCCAAAATGGCCGCCTGCGCCATTATGAAAAAATAACTTTTGACATATAAAAGCTACAAATATGAATAAATACATTTTTTGGGCTAATTCGACCACAAGGAATCCATTTCTGACGTCAATTTTGTATTAAAACACATTTCTGACCCTAAAATCCAAGATGGCCGACAAATTTGGATAAAAAATCCCTTTTTTTTTAACGAATAGGCCCACAAAATTATTCAAGCTGCAGCAGCAGCAAGCATTTATGTAAAAATATTTTCTAAATAATATCTAAATAACATATAATTAATGTATAAATAATGTAAAAATAATATATAAATAATAAAATCTCATGCTTTGTAAAACACGCACTTACTCTTGCTGAGAATTGACATTATACAGATCTATAGTCCTATGCTTGTTAATATTTTGAACCATCCATACAAAATAAACTAATTGAGGTCGTGACATGACACTCATTAATCATCTGAGGATGAGTCATAATAATATGACAATAACTCTCATCAATCATGTACATTAATGCTCCCAGTGTCAAAACATGACGCCCATTTATCGCCCATGGAGAGGGGGCAGTGGTGAGTCATCATTTTCTGGGGGAGGGGGACCCGCATCATGATGCCCATTCATCATTTGATGATGAGTCATCATCCTGACGCTCATCAATCATGTACATTGATGCTCCCAGTGTCAAAACATGACGCTCATTTATCACCCATGGGGAGGGGGCAATGGTGAGTCATTATTTCCTGGGGGAGGGGGACCTCAAACATGACGCTCATTTATCACCCTAGAATCAGTAATCATCCTGATGACACTAAATTTAAAATATGTTGCCATTATTCAAGGACACTCAATAATATTTTCAACCAGCCAATCAAATGTGTGCATGCTGAAGGAATAAAACAATTCTATAAATATACCCTTGTTAATTTCATAATATAATATTGATATATTGATATATCGATATATTGAATATTGATATAGTGATATAGTGATATAGTGATAAATTGATATTGATATATTGGTTTTGATATATTGATTATTGTTTGTTTAATATTGAAAATAAAGATAAGTTCATATAATATGACAATAATGTTCATTAATCATACACAGTGATGTTCCCAGCCTCAAAACATGATGCTCATTCATCATTCGATGATGAGTCATCAACCCAATGACACTAAATATAGAATATGTTGCCATTATGCAGAGACGCTCATTAATATTTTGAACCAGACAATCAAAATAAAGTAATTGACGTCGTGACGCCCATTCATCATCTGAGGATGAGTCATCCTTTTCAGGGGAGGGGGACCCCTTCGGACCCAAGGGGAGGGTGCGTACCAGTCTGTAACTTGCACCAAGGGGAGGGGGAGCCAAGGGGAGGGGGACCGTGATGAGTCACCCTTTCCAAGAAGGGGTGGGGGGCGTGATGAGTCACCCTTTCCAAAAAATGGTGGGGGGGGGGGTCCGTGATGAGTCATTCGAAAGGGGGGGGGCGTGATGAGTCATTCAAAAGGGGGGCAAGGGAGGAGGGGGGCTCCACCAATTACAGCCAAGGGGAGGGGGTGGGGAGCAGATTATGGTAATGTGGCCCTTCAAAGCGCAGTATCTCCTCGAACGGTTTTGACATCAAAAAGCTGGGGGCAAAGTGCCTGCCCTTCTACTAGTATCCACTTTCGAGATCTAAAGTCGAAAACAACTTGGCAGGCAGTAGGAGTCTGACTCTTTTACCGTGGCCGCACTAAGCTTACAGTAGTTGATGCAGAAGATCTAGGTATGATTCATCTTTTTGGGGGTCAACATGTTACTTCATGTATTCACCGCTCTGAGCGGTCAACACGCATCACGCGAGCCTACCACGACGTCATTTTATAGATTCTCTCAGGTACCCCCCCCCCCCAAGATCCTTGCATGTGATCCAGGGACAACAACGTGCTGACCCATTTGTAGATTACATAGTCTTTTTTTCTTATTTGTGCTTCTTTTTTACGTCAGTGTCTTCAATATCATCTTAAATAGTTGACATAGTTGTTAAGCATTATTACATATGTCCGTGGCAGCACAAGAGCTAAGTTCAATGCATTGCATTCCACTTTGATAGCAAGGGCATCCAGTAGAACACATCTGCCTGTGACCACATTCACATTTCAAACTGTCGATTAGTTCAGACGCACTACACCCTTCACATTATACTGGAGATAACATACCTTGCTCTTGTATCCAGTCAAAGTCAAGAGGTGTACCAAAATCAGGAAACCCTGTGCTGCGTTCCATACCCGGGCTTGCATGCTGCACGTTTTGATGAAAACTGGCTTCACAGGGTGGTATTTTTTACAGAGATAGGTCGGTTTGCTTGGCAATGCATGCGAGTCCTCGACTTGATCAAGTCATGATGGTAATTGTATTCCTTACCTCGCTGATCGTACAAGGTAGAAACTAGCTTCCTAGCCTGTTCTTATGCCGCATCACCAGGCGCGGATCAAGAGGGGGGCGCAGGGGGGCGCACGCCCACTCCTTTTAGTGCAAATTCTTTAAAAAGTCCTCTAACTTGGCCTAAATGTGCCGAAAATCTCGCCCCCGAACCCTCTGCGCCCCTTTCTTTTTCAAATCCTGGATCCGCCCCTGATCACCATCAGTGCCTGACAGTTTAGCAGTTCACTAACGTTTTCTGGAGATTTGGTAAAGACTTTCATGAGTCGTTTTGCCAATCCCATGTAGCTGAAGCTGTGTCACATCCCGTTAAGGCTTGTGCTTCAGGGAGTACCCCACCTAAACTCTCAGAAATTTCATGCACAGGTATGTCAGGACTCACATCGTTTGTCTTGCGTTGCTGTAACGATTCCTGTCTGTATCCAAAGCTGTGAGATAGGCCCTATTACACATATGCTTGTGATAACAAAGTGCCAAGACAAGCACATCTGTATCGGCTGATCGAATAATGACTTGTTCTTTTTCATGGCTCTTCTCAAACATTATAGTCCAGGAATTTTAGGCATATTTAAGGGCAAAGATGGAAAAAAATAATATAAAGCTGAAAATTTCAGGAGTTATTGAGATGGCCATCCTAAATGACCTGTCAAAAGTCCCAAAGTTTCCCAGGAGCGGAACATCGTTTTTTTGGCGAAAATCCAAAATGGCCGCCGGACACCATAAAAAAATTGTAACATACGAACAATTTAAGATATATTCCTTTGTAATACCTCTTTTTCACTTAATTTTTCCCAGAGAACTCATTTCAAGTCTTCTTTTTAAGTCTTAGAGCCTCATTCGTGTTTTATTTGCAAAAACCAAAAAAGCCGCCTGATACATCACCGAAATTATAACATATGAAGAAATTCAAATATATTCCTTTGTGATATCTTTTTTCAGCATAATTTTTCACGAAAAGCTTAATTCTGGTCCCATTCTCTGACTCTGCCATTGCACAATTCAAAATGGCGGCCATTGGGGAAGAAGAATAATTTTAGAAATTATGTAATTTTTGTCTACATATTTTTTTATTTGGAAACGTAGTGGCACTAAAAAGTATTTCTGGAATCAAGAATGGTTATATCCAGTAAATTGTCCTCGGCGTTGCTCCATCCTTTCTTGTGATTATACTAATGAGAAATTAAGAAGCATGACATTATTTAAAAGACGGTGACAAGAGGGTAGGCCTACGTTGTGCCATTGTGTATGTCACAACAACTTACCGCACCAAGACGGCTCGATGTTTCCCTGACGTTTATTTTTCAGCACTAAAAATCCTTTAACAATTCAGTATATTTTCAAAGGTAATATTTAATAAGTTAAATAATGCTTATACATTTGTATCTGCTATTAATAACTATAATATTATTTCGTCATAACAGATACACGGGAAGCAGGAACCCAATAAATATAACTCACAAAAAAATCAGCTTTTCTGACGAGACAAACCAATTACATCCGAAACCAGACACCAATGAGATATGAAAAAGGCTTTTTTAGAATCCTGGTCGGGTCGGATGTTTGTCATCGAGGTTGTGCATATACAGTGCTCTAAATTTTTCGAAGGCCTAGAGTGTGCAGTGATGTTTGTGGCACTGTGCACTATAAAGACCCCTTGAAGTTACTCGATAAGAGTAGGAAAAAAAACTTTTAAAAAAGATTGAGATTTGAAGCAAGAAATTGGAATGCATTTTTACGAACAGGTGTTCAGTGTGGTAACTGACAAGTATCTGTTGAACGGGTCAGTTTAATAACGGGCATTATAATTTTGTGTATGGAAAAAAGTAATGTGTTATAATTAAACACAGTCAGGTTTATCTAATAATGAAGTACTGCCATTTCAATTTGACAGATTTTTTGTTAAAATTTAGAAACAAAAAATTAGAAATTGTAAACATTTTAAAACATAACAATATCACATAAAAAAACTAAACAATCGTATGAGTAATGTCAATAAAATAATTCATGTATATATAGGCATATTACATATTATGGTGTTTATATTGACAAATCACGGCCATTTTGATTTAATGATTGTCTCAGTGCCCTCAGGTGCATACACAGACCAATGTTGGTGCCGTTATCACCATTGATAGATTGATATGGTATAAATATAATTTTTTACACGTTTATATGCCCCACTGGGGTTTTAAGATATATACCTACCCAGCTAAACCACACTACAAAATATCAGTAAGCTATACACGTGTCGTTATTTTAAGTGAATATTGCCTTACGTTGCTTTCTGCACAATCATGGAAATATCGCGAAAAAGGGAAGAACCCTACTCTTATCGAATAACTTTAAGGGGTCTTTATAATGCACAGTGCCATAAACATCACTGCACAATCCAGGCCTCTGAGTTTCGAGCCACAGCCGGATCGAATGAGCCATCGGGACAGCCTCGTTATATCAAACATAATTTCAAACACAAAGCAATCTTATTCGAGTTCCTATTAATGTTGCATCAAATATATATAAACATGATAAATGGGACCTTCCATAGGATCCTGCGGGCCTGGGTGTGAGTGCTTGCCTAGGACCCTGCAAGCTCCAGTGTATGACCTTGCCTAGTAGGCTACCAGCCGGCTCGGGTGTAAATCCTTGCCTAGGACCTTGCAGGCACGGGTGTGAGTCTTTGCTTAAGACCATGCGGGTTCACGGTAAATCCTTACCTAGGACTTGTAAGGTCGGGTTTGATACCTTGCCTAGGACGCTGCGGACTCGAGTGTGAGTCCTTGCGCACCACCTGGCGCACCACCTGGGGTGAATCCTTGCATATGACCTCTAGGCTCGGGTGTGAATCCTTGCCTAGGACCTGTAGGGTCAGGTGTGAGACATTGCCCAGGACCTTGTGCACTTGAATGTGAGTTCTTCCTTAGGACACTACCGGCTTGGGTGTGATTCCTTGCCTATGACCCTGTGAACTCGAGTGTGAGTCTTTGCTTAGGACACTTGGTTAGGACCCCAGCTGAAGCAGTAGTAAATCACATTTATCACTGAAATTTCTACATATACAATAAATGCATGGGAACAGATTACCACCAACAGGCTGGGGATGGTAATTTTTAAATGAAAACCTGTAACCAGTTTTCACTGAGCCTGATGAAAATTAATGAAAATGATTAGGTGTGGTTACAAAAGTTGGTTGCATGTTACGATGCAGCAGGTCTGCGAGGTACACAAGCTGAATGGGAACTGCGTACAGTCAGTCATCGCGAATTAAAAAAATTCAGGTTGATTATTAGGAAAAAATGGGACAACTCTCTCAGACTAAAGTTGTTTTATTGATTGAATATGATGTTTTGGTTATTATTTATTATGAAAGAAATACATTAAAATGTGTACTGCATATTTATTTCAGATATAGAGCTATTGTTTGTCATTAAGTATTGGTAATCTATAGATTTAAAAGTGTATATGTATCTCGAACACGAATGACAATATACTTGCTCCCAATTAAACCTGAAATGGCGCCCATCTTGGATTTATTCTCTAACGAAACATTAAAAGTTACTAATATCTTCATGAATGAATTCAGCAATAAAAATCATGTGAAAATGAGGTATTACATTAAAATATATGTCAAATAGTTCAGGAATTACAACTTAAACATAGCTCTTGGCGGCCATTTTGAATTTTGCCAAAAAAAGATGTTCTGCTCAGGGGAAACGTTGGGATTTTTCACAGGTATTAAAGGAGGACATACTGGTAATTTATAGATTTAAAAGCTTAGATGTATCTCAAATAAGAATGAAAATAGACTTGCTCCCAATCAAAATTCAAATTGCGCCATCTTGGATTTTTTTTCTTTAAAGAAACCTCAAAAGTTACAAATAGCTTCAGAACTGTATTCAGCATTAAAAATCGTGTGAAAATGATGTATTACATTAAAATATATGTCGAATAGTTCAGGAATTACAACTTCAACATGGCGCTTGGCGGCCATTTTGAATTTTGTAAAAAAAGGATGTTCCGCTCTGGGGGAACTTTGGGACTTTTTACAGGTAATAAAGAAGGTCATTCTGAACACTTTCTGAAATTTTCAGCTTTATATTATTTTTTTCCATTTCAAAACCTAAAATTCCTGGACTATTATGTCTGCATCTATGGCGTGGAATATCATTTTAGTAGCAGCTATATATATATACAATTTTCTGATATACTCGACATATATGGATAATGGATGTATACAAAAACATACACAGAAACAAATAAAACAAATACATGCATTTTATACAAGCATGTTAATAATAGTACATTATTATGCAGATATAAGTATTTACACACATATATCTGAAAATAGATACGATTTTTACATTATATGGTACTAATATGGTTCACAAAACGGATTCTGGGCACTGTTTTTTTGTGTTCATATAATGTGTGTCCCAAATGACTATCACTCACATCTTCTCAAATACGGCAAAACCCATAGATTCAGTTTTCTGTCATTCCATAGCCTACAGTAGGCTCACCAAACGTTGTTTCTGAATAAGCATAAATATCTGTATTTGCAGAGTTATTAGGATTTCTGTCGTCAATTTTACGACAGTTAGGGGTCTCGAAATTTTGAGCTGTGTGTTGGGCTATAGATTTATACCCTGTAGATAGCCAGTTGATTTTACTAAGAACAATGCCCACCTTGGGATCAAACTAGGCCAATATAATCTTAAGAAACCACCACAAAGAGAGTTTGAAACTGGGGAAAGCTAACAGATGTTCTACTCTTGAGACCAAATCTATCATGATATCGATACAATATTTAGCAATAATATATATTGGCTTTGAAAATCTAACCCTTGGTTTAAATGCCTCTGACACCATAGCTACAATTGTGTTAAAGAACATTCTGAGATATGCTGACCTACATCTTAAACAGATCATAGGACGAGATAAACGTCCCTGACCAATCAGACACACATAATCTGGGTCGTCACGTCCCTGGAGCTTTCAGTATGCTGCAAGGTATACCAGTAAACATGGGATCTGCTGAGTACAGACAATTAACCTACAGCTGCCGTGCAAAGCGTAAAGGCAGTATCCACTCACTTTCATAAAAAAGAACCCACTAAACCGAAATGGAAGCCCGTTCTCGCTGCAGATTTTAAACAGTCTCTCGACGAATCAGATATAAACTATATTTTAGAAACACTGCATAATTTAAGTGATATACCCTGCACCCAAGGTGCCATAAACAACGTGGTTGACCAAATTAACTCTCGGTGGCATGTGAATTGAGCATGCTCCCACGTAGCAATAAACAACACAAATACAATGGGACACGAGCGCATCACTATCCCCATAAAGACTGGTATAATCAGGAATGTGAGCTAAAGCGGAAAGAATATATGCAGTTTAAAAATAAATATAGACAGCTGAAAAAAATGTAAATAACCTTGATTTATTACTCCAAGCGGGAAGAGATTATAAAAAATAAATAAATGAAGCTTTTAGAAAATATAAAGAAACTATTATAAATCAAGTCGGACACCTTAAATCAGCGAATTCTAAAGAGTATTGGTCTATAATAAATGGCAAAAGGTCTAATAAAATAATAAACGATATATCACTAGAAGTTTTGCAGGAACATTTTCAAAAATTAAATGAAAGACCCCGCGAGCAAAACGAGACAATGCCATTTAACCAAGAGAGCGCTGACAGCCTGTTCAATGACCCTTTCACCGTCGAAGAAGTGTTTAAAATTATTAAAAAATTAAAAAATAATAAAAGCTGTGGCATGGACCAGGTAATAAACGAATATTTAAAAAATTGCCCTCCGAAATGTATTTTTATTTTTACTAAACTTTTTAATGTTATCCTCGATTCTGATATTTCTCTAGAGCAGTGGAGTGTCGGCATCATTAAGCCGTTGTATAAAAATAGTGGTGATCGTAGTTGTCCAGATAACTACCGTGGTATTACTATATTGAGCTGCCTGGGAAAGCTATTCTCTAATTTACTGAATGATAGACTCACGCAGTTTGTAAATAAAAATAATATTATTGGCCCAGAACAAGCTGGTTTCAGATCAGGATTTTCTACAACATGTTTTGTTTGAAAGCTCTGATTGATATATATTTGAGTAAAAAGAAAAAAACTATACTGTTGTTATGTCGACTATAGCAAGGCTTTCGATTCAGTAAACAGAACGGAATTGTGGCACAAAATGCTTAATTGCAATATGTCGGGAAAAATTTTACGTGTTATAATTCAAATGTACAAGTCAGCTAAATCCTGTGTAGCCCTGGACGGGGTGCTTTCTAATGATTTTTTATGTATGACAGGAGTACGACAAGGTGAAAATTTATCTCCACTCTTGTTTTCTATATTTTTAAATGATTTAAACACATTTATTGAACCCGCCTGTAAAGGTTTGAGTCTTATTGAAGGCATTGCTTCTAACATAGACAATCGTCTATCAACAGTTTTAAAGTTGCACATTTTGTTATATGCGGATGATACTGTGCTACTTGCTGAGACACCGAATGATCTGCAAAAATGTATCAGATTTATGGAAGATTATTGTAACACCTGGGGGGCTAAAGATAAACAGTTCCAAAACAAAAATATCAATTTTTTCTCGAGGTAAAGTGAGAAAATCACCCGATTTTATCCTTAATGAAAGGAAACTAGAAATTGTATATAGTTATAAATATTTAGGTGTTCTTTTTAATTATAATGGCAAATTTACTGTGGCAAAAAATGAGTTACATTGTAAAGGATCTCTCGCCAGGTTTTGTAAACATATACTTTCACTTAATAAGTCTACTTGTTCAAATATGGTGTATGGCGAGCTAGGAACCACACCTATGTTACTCCATGCTCAAAGTATAACACACCTATGTTACTCCATGCTCAAAGTAGAACAAATTAAATTATCAAATGCTATATATCAACTACTTCTAAAATTATGTAATGATGGTATATTCGAG
Organism: Flabesymbios commensalis; assembly: GCA_964017125.1. NCBI lineage: Eukaryota > Metazoa > Annelida > Polychaeta > Terebellida > Flabelligeridae > Flabesymbios > Flabesymbios commensalis. The sequence goes on from OZ024904.1 coordinate 67,512,507, forward strand.
TCACAGTGGGAAACATCAGTTAAAAGCACACTGGAAAGTTGCGGTTTTCCTGGTGTCTGGAGAAATCAGACAATTTTCAAAAAGCAGCTACAGCAGCGATTAGCGGACCAGTTCTTGCAGAAGTGGTCAGCAGAAATTTATGACAGCAAAAAATGCATTAATTATAGAATTTTTAAGAAATCTTTAATTCTTGAGAGCTATCTCATTGACTTATCTAATGACAAAATTTCGCTGTAGAAATCATGAGCTACCAATTGAGCTTGGCTGTCGGCTGGGTATGAACCGCAATTTGAGAATATGCAGTCTTTGTAACAATGATATCGGGGATGAATTTCATTATTTGTTTAACTGCTCATATTTTAACCGAGAATGGTCAATCTATGGTAAACCATACTTTATAAGATCTCCCTCATGTCTTAAATTTGAACAAATAATGAACACTAAAGATAAAAATACTGTAAGCAACCTTTGTAAATTTATTAAAAAAATATTAGACTGTTTTTTATGATTACTTGTAGAACAGCTGTTACTGTTAAATAATACTTTAACTAATATTGCTATATTAAAATGCTATATGTATTTATATGTATGTGTGTGTGTATGTATGTGTATATGTATGTATATATATGTGTATGTGTATGTATGTGTATATATATGTGTATATATGTATGTGTGTGTGTTTGTATATATGTATATGAAGGTGTATGTATGTACATATATGTATATGTATGTATGTGTGTGTATGTATGTATGTATATGTATGTATGTGTGCATGTATATATATGTATGTATATGTGTATGTATGTATGTATATATGTATGTATATGTATGTATATATGAATGTGTATGTATAAGTATATATGTGTATATATATATATGTGTGTGTATGTATGTGTATGTATATGCATATAACCTTAATGTACTCATAGCCTAGCATTTAATTTGATGTGTATTAATGTATTGTGTCGTGCATGCCTTCCTGGCTCATATTCATACATGTCTGTATATTGCACAGATCATATGAAATAAACTATGGCTATGTCTATGTCTATGTCTACTTTACAAGTGAGCAGATACTCCCTTTGCAGAGCATATGCCCATACAGCACGTTTGCGGGTGGCTGGGTGTATCGAGTTGCTGATGTTCCCTGCAAAAACGAAACGTTTAGCCAATGCTGTTTTACTGCTGAGCCAGGTTTGTAGAAGATGGGCCAGCATTAAACTAACATTAGGTGAACATCGTGTTAAGACCAACCTACTGGTAGGCAAATGCTGGCCCAGTGCTGTAAACGGTGGGCCACCATTAGGCTAACATTCTTTTAACGTCTGGTGTTTGCTGTGACCATAGTGACAGCAAAGAGGCTGGTTCACGCCGCCCGCCCGCAGTCTGTGGTGGAGAAGTAACCACCCCCCTCCGTCTCTCTCCCACCGCTGACATCTAGAGTGTTATGCAATATAGAAGTTAGGTCTTGGCTAAAATATTTATCTTCATATATAATAAATTCTGTATTATTCAAAGTAGATTTTTGGCCTCGGCGGTAAAAGGCATAGCAAATCAATAATTTATACATTTCTAGCATGTAATACGACTGAATAACGTCTTTTTTTGCAATGCCCGTTCATATGCCTACATCATTTAGTTATCACCGCCAATAGTCGCTGCCGAGCAAAAGCAAACAGCAGTAGCTGCGTACTACGAAAGTATGCTGTTACTGCTGTTTGCCGAAATGTAATGGCAGTTTGTGCTCTGATCAAGACCATGAACTACTTTTCCAGCTAGAGGAGTCGTTCAGCCAATATTGGTTTAATGTTGTGCCAGTGTAATAGACGTCAGGACAACCATGTCAAAAATAGGAAATACGGGGATTTCGTCTCTATATATCTAGCCTAACTGGTGAAAGCGCAGCGGAAAAATTAAAAAAACTTTTGCAGTTTTAGTCTATGGACATGTTTACATCATATTGTCATATTACGAAACCAAAATAAACCGATTTTAATGATTTTAGCGTGGGCATGTCCCTTTAATTTAATAACTACAACCCCAAAATATTATAATAGCGATATTAGAATTATGACCAGGGTCTATACTATGTTATAATTATTTTGACTACAACTGTGTGTCTCTCACTTAATATGACTGTCGCCCAATGGAAATTATCGCGTTCATGTGATATATACGCTAAATAAAAGTATATTGACATACCATCGTGCTCTGCATTAGCTCTTGGCTGTAAACCGTGTCAGCTGAAGGTGTTTACACTCTGGCTTCGTGTTGCGATCGAGTGGCGGTATCTGGGTATGGCCGGCAAACCAGGGTTGACAAAATGCTTGGTCAGCGTTGCCGACGGTGGACCAAAATTGAACAAACATTGGCTCAATGGCAGGGCAATTTTACACAATTATTGTAAGTATTAAATAACAACGGAGCAAATGAAATGCATACTTATTTCGGTGACCGTCGATAAGCAGTGAAGATATGGCAGTGCATCAGATCACTGAGCGACCACATTATCTTAGACACAGGGTCGACGTTTTTGATAACTAGTACATGATCATTGTACTATATATTCAAAATAATCATGAAGAATCATGTCTATTTTAGATATTTTATTGTGACATAAAATCATTTATTTTTTATAACAAACTTCGTATGTATAGAGATGTACTAGTATCAATAACTAAAAAAAAACTGTTATCTTTTTATTTTGCTTTGTTATCATATATTTATGTAGTCATCTACCGAAAATGGTGAATAGCCAGAAGAATTAAATCTACCACCTTTTTGTCATTTTCACATCCCCTTGGAGACGACGGACCCCCCTCTTAAAGGTCGGTCAGCGCTATGTATCACCATGCTTACAATTGTAGCATTTTCGCGTATATTGTAAGGCGTTATGTTTGTACCCAGCAAACACGAGACATTGATCCAATGGTGGGCCAGCGTCGAAAACGTTGTGCCAACGTTAACCCAACATTAGGTCAATGTTGCAACAACAACGATTCTTGTCAATTTAAAAGTTTTTTGTCAAAACAGTACTACCATGGGCACTCAATAATGCTGAAGCAGGTTATTTTATGCAATAGATATATATTTATATTATAATGAAGTATGTTGCTCTATTTTTATTGAATTACGAGTATATAATATACCGTAGTCATTTACCTCGTCATTTAAGTACCGGTATATAGTTCTAGTTACATTGCATGTATGAGGACTTGATGACCGCAAGGGTGTGACCCCAGCAAACACGAGACGTTGGCCCAATGTTAGTTAGATTTAGGTGGACGCCGTAACGGTGGGCCAGAATTGAACCAGCATTGGGTCAACGTCTCGCGTGGGTCTGTAGTGCGGCACTGTGTATTGGCGCTGGTTATACTTTCATGTAGTCTGGTGTTTGACGATTGCAGTTGTAAGTACAAGGATTAAGTTGTTGTATTTATTGGAGCGTGTTGAACCCTGTTTATAGAGGCTTGGTAGTTATCCTATGAATAATATGATATCAGTGATAATTATAATATCTTATAACACGATTTATTAAAAAACATCATTTAGGTTTGTTTCATAATATTTATTACACAATTTTTAAGACAAGTCACTACATCCGGGACGGGGTGTTAGGAGTACTTGCACAGTATTTTAATATAGGCCTACTGCTATCATGTGAACTAACAAAGAAAATATTTTGCACTTATGCATCTAATTATTTTTAAGCAAGTTTTTGCAATCTAAAGTAGTTATTCGCGGAAAATATATATTTGTTTTGATTACAGTTTTACAAGCATGGCCCCATTGCTTTAATATCAACTTCAGCCTGATGCAAAACATAACTCTCAATAATGTTCAGAACCGCAGGGTTCTTGTTTAAATTGTGATAGGGTAGAAGCTTTACGGCTATGGGTACCTAATGAATTCCATATTTTCGGTCCTAAAAAACGTAAACTCTTTCTGTGCGTTCTGGGAATAGAAAACTTATTATTACTGACAGATCTCAAACTAAATGGTGCGGTTTCACTGGAAGTGGTGAACATATCGGTCATGTAACTGGGCGTCATATCGTTGAAGGCTTTATATACTAATGTGGCTTGACGAAATCGACATTTTTATCGATTGGTAGCCACTTAAGAATTTTGAATAGTTCTGTGGATGGGGCGGTATAATCTACATCAAGAATTAAACGAGCTGCCATTTTCTGTAATTTTATCAGGGTATTTATATATTTTTAAATGCAGTTCCTCACACTGTACGACAGTAATCAAAGTGGGGTTTAACAAAGTAATTATAATATGTTAGACGTCCGGAAAGCGGAATAAATCTTTTTATTTTTCGCAATATTGACAGCTTATAAAGAATCGTTTGTCTAACCTTTCTAATTTGAGGAGTCTATGAGAGATTTTCGTCAACAACACAACCTAATATTTTTTCTTCTGTGAACTGTTTTATCTTACTTTTTCCAAGAAATACATTTAATTTATATTTGTTAGCGTCAAGATATTGGAGTCTCTTGCTTGTGCCTATTACCATAATTTTTGTTTTGTCAGAACTAGGTACCATGCGGTTAATACTACACCACCGCGTTACACTTGGTCTGATCACAAATACAATCTACAATCTTTCAATTTCAATTTGAATATTGTTTATGGTTGCTTCATCGTTCCTAATTCTTTCAGGAGATTTTATAGCAGTTCTAATAAATCATTTATATGTTCTTCACAAAAATAACTTTTTTTCTATTGATTTAATAAACTATCCCATTGACAAAAGTATCTGACAACTAACATAGTACTGCTGAAATGAGTTCAACGTTCACCGGCTTTTATCCAGAGTTTGGCGTTGTACCTATAAAATACTTCTATGACAGTATTTGCTTTGTTGAGCTGCTGATGTCATATGGTTAACTTCATATGGGTTGTTGAACTGCTGATGTCATATGGGTAACTTCTCCTCCATTACCGCCCCAACAAGATATAGTGATTTGCACGATTCTGCGCGTAGATACCCCTTCAGATACCTATACAGGCTTTGGAACCGATTCACCCCACTCCTTACTTTTCAGTACTAATGATTCCACAAAACATCGTTCAAAAACTTACAATACTAAGATTGTCAACAAGATCCGGCTCGTCTGGAGCATCTTCATAATATCTCCAGTGAAACTACGTAAATTTCTGTGAATATTTGTATCAATATCGTGTCTACATGTTAGTATAGGGGCCTACTGACAATATAAAAAAATATTTTTAGATATAATTTTGCTGTGTCGCGGGAGTAGTCAGTTTTTCAAGCATGAGCGAATTCAGTCAGTACTCAGCAAACAGGAGACGTTGACCCAAGGCTGCTGTTGGGCCAGCGTCGCAGAAGATGGGCCATCATCACATCAATATTGTGTTTATGTCTCGCTGGTCTACGACGTTGGACTAATGTCAAATCGACATTGATTCAACGTTTTGTACATGCTCGGTTATTACGAAATGAACCCCTATTCCCAACAAATTCAACTCGTTAAAACAATAATGGTTCAATGATGGGTGCGGCAACATTTGACCAGCATTGGTTGAAGGCCCATACCCAGGCTAAAATCATCAAATTTAAAGTCGGTGATTTTATTTAGGCTTCTCAATATGACCATATGATGTAAACATGTCCATAGACTAGAACTGCAAAAGTTTTTAAATTTTTGTGCTGCGCATTTACCAGTTAGGCTAGATATAGAGACGAAACTCCTGATTTCTTATTTTGGACAACCGATGTCAAAATTAGGAAATACGAGATTATCGTCTCTATATGTAGCCTAACTGGTAAATGCGCAGCACACAAATTCCAGTTCTAGTCTATGGACATGTTTACATCATATGGTCATAGGCCCCCTATTAATAACCCAAAATAAAATCACCGATTTTTTAATGATTTTATTCTGAGTTAGTCCCTTTAAAAGTCATTAATCCCATGCTGATTCTACATTAACCATTCAATCGCTAATCACGTCTGTAATCGTTTGAAATATGTCCCATTAGGCAAAAATATTACTGTTGGAATTGAGTGTGTGCTTAAACATCATTAATCCCATGCTGATTCTACATTAACCATTTAATCGCTAAGCACGTCATCTACTTGTCATCCCCTTGAAGCTGTGGGTCGCGGTAGCGAGACACAATTGCAAGTGAGTCAAGATTGGTTTATCTTAGCGTAAAAGTAAAAGCAGTATAGGTAAAAATCATGCAAACTAAAGGCCCAGTCACACTGGGGTACGGTTTGACACGGTCACACGCGGAAGGAGCATAAGCCACGCACCGGGAATCAGCGTCCGTAAGCGTCCGTAAGCGTCGGCAAGCGTCCGTGATCGTACATTTCCAGGCGGTCACCGCGTCACTTTTCGCGGCAACCGCGTCCATCCGTCGGCTGCCGCAAATCAACTTCTTGTTAAAAAATTCGTGGCCAAGCGTGGCTGTCCGCGGGAGCCCAATCATCCGTGAATCAGCGTAGAGACACAGCGAGATGGTGTACAAACACCGTGGACATCGTACATACACCGTAGGTATCGTGGGCGTGCGTGACGGAGCTAGACAAGAAATGGCTCACCCTGCACCCCTCTCCAAGGCGGAGCCCCTACACTGGCACACGCTGTCCCTACGCTGTTCTACACTGCTATACAATAGCCTACGCTACCCTACGCACAGCGCAAAATATTTTTGGTGTTGCACCGTGAGACGGTCAGCGTAGGGGATCCGTAGCTACTGGCTGCGCTTAGTCACGCTTAGTCACGCTGCCTACGGTCTCTGTACTCCATGTACGGTTTCTGCACACCGTTTGACGACATATCACGCTTACTCACGCTATGTCACGGTATGTCACGCTGCCTCACGCTGTCTACGGTGTATGTACGCCATCTCGCTGTGTCTGTACACAATTTTTCATTCTTCCCTGTTGACCTTCCCCAAGTTCCATCTGCTCTGTTGCGCTTCTGTTGCTCCATCATTGTCGTCGTCCTCTCTGGGTAGTGCTGTATAGATTGTTTCTCCAACATGGATGTGGTACAATAACACGCACGTCAAATGCAGTTGAGGGCTTGGCAGCTGCATCCAGCTGGCAGAGCATTGACGAATTACTACTGTGAAACTTGGTCTCATGGCAAAAGAGAAGGGAAAGCAAAAAAGAGTAGCCGCAAAGAGGCAGTTATATGAAAGATAAATTCCCGATTTCTTATTTGCTGAGAACTTAGAAAATAAAAGGCAAAGCAAGAAAAAAAGCCGCAAAGAAGCAGATATAAAGACGAAATTCCCCATTTCTTATTTCGGACATGCATGTCCAAAGTAAGAAATACGGGAATTTGGTCTTTATATCTCGCTTAACTGCATGGTATATAATGCGCAACACTAATATTAAAAAACGTATATGCAGTTCTAGCCAATTGACATATTTACATCATAATGTTCATGTTGAGAAGCCAAAATAAAAATTCTGATTTTTTGATGATTTTAGCCTGATTGTCGCTTTAATTATGTTCGCGAGAATACTGTGGAGCATATAATGTTTCCAGACGCGCAGTAGCTCCCATGTACACTTTTTATAGCTACATGGTCGCAAGATAATTAAAGGCTAGAGCCCTTTTATTTACGCTGTTTGAGCTATTTTTTTCTCTCATTTAAGCTTGAATTATATTTATATCCGTGTTTGTAATTCCCTGATTATTTTAAATAAATATAAATCTAAAATGAACTCTGACCTCCTGGGACCATTGGCGGTCGGTTACGCAATGCTTGGCGCCGTCAGTAACAGTAACAGTGGCTAGTTGAGTGTGTCGCACCATTTCAAGCCTACGGGTTTGGTAGTTAGGCTATCTTATGAATAATATAACATCAGTGATATGATGTTTTATTACACGATTTGGAAAAACATAATATTAGTGTTGTAGTGATTTATTGCACGATATAAAAAATTGCAAAGACATCGTGTTCGTGTTGTAACGTTTTATTACACGATTTAAATAGAAAAAAATAAGGGAACATCGTGCTCGCGCTGTGATGCTTTACTGCCCGATTTAAAAAGATTATTATTTCGTGTTATAATGCTTTATTACACGATTTTAATAAACATGTTACTTTGTTAAATAATTTTTAAATTATATTAGCGTAATAGATTTAAAGCTGTTGCATAAATAATTGTATATGCTGACACGGATCACTGTCATTATAATTGATAGTTAACCGACAGGGCCGATTGACAGGCATGTTCAAACTCCTCCCATCTCACTAGACCTTGCCTCGTATGACCTCGCGTCGAGAGTGATATTTCCCGAGATTTGAGAAGCACACTGGCTTATCCTAAAAAATATCATTTTTTTTAGATATACTATGTTTAATTTTTTTAATAGGCATTAATCATGTAAATCTATAGTATCATTATTATTTATTATTAAAGGCATTTATATTGCTTTATCTCAATTGATTCTAAGGCGCATAAACCGCAAAGATCAAAATAATTGTGTGGAATTCGGAAATTGGTTTAGGCGACTAAAATTAACATCTGACGGGCCCACATGACTACCATAGTTTTTGTGGGTATCCAGGTATCTGGAAACCTGGAATGAGATATAATTTGATGTTATCTTTTGCTCTAAAGATATATTTCAATTTATAAATTAAATATTATAACATGCATTACAATAAATATAAATTGAGAATATCTTTCATATAGGAAAAATATATTCTACAATGTAGGCCTACATTTGTTACACAACGAGAAATAAAGAAGGAATAAAACAAATATACGCCTATATTTCTAGGCCTAATATACATAAATTCAAATTAAAGTAGAATATTCGGCAAGCCAGTGTGAAACATGCGGACAAGCGCACGGACCAGCATGTACAAACCCAATGGGAAAAGTCATGTGCGCGTGGCTTTTAAAATGTCATATAAACACGTGGACGTGCGCGGGCTGTCGCACTTTTGTGTATACACACCGTCTCTATGTGCAGGCAGACCGTCGCGTCGTGTAGGCATTCCGTCTGGACGTGCGGTGAGCGTACACACACCGTCTCCAAGCCTCGCAATCGCGTCAGACCGTCTCCATTCGTCGATTCCCGTGAGTGAGCGTCCGTAAGTGTAGAGACACCGTAGGAAGTGTGCATGAGTGTACACGTACCGTAGGTGGCGTACGCACACCGCGTGCGGTATGCGTACGCCCCCTACGGTACGTGTGCACTTATCCACGCTCATACACGATTCAGACGCTCACAGACGATTTCTACGGTATGCGTACGCCATTTCTCGTCCGTCTGGGTGTGTAGGCACACCGCGCGGATTAAAACACGCGGTTGGAGACGGTCTGATGCGGATTGCCGATTTCGGCTCTTTTGCTCAAACCGCGGGCAGCGTGTCAATCCGCGTCCCAGTGTGACTGTAGCTTTAAGTACATACAGACTCGTATGCACACAACATAAACAGTAGCAATAAACAAGGGTTTCTGTCAATCAGTTACAGTTGACCAGACTTAACTAGCTCCAAACGACTCATACATCAAGGAAGATAAATATCTCCTTCACTTCTATTTTTGGTATATGGCTCATGGTTTCTTGTTTATTACTGCTTATAATGTTCACTTCACATAGCACATCAGATTGTGTTCTTCTGCACCTTTGCAAACCTTGTCGACCTAAATGAAATGTCCTTTATTACCTATTGACATTAAGCTTGCTGCACATATTTTGTACATATAGATTCCATATATAAACGGAACCTGCAATGCCTACATAATTGGTAGTAAGGGACACAGATAATATGCCTCCATTATTTGAAGATAACCCCTTGCCGCGCTCTTGATCTATAGTGATTTATCGCAATGCCCTCAGTGGCACTTACCATTGTTTTTGACCACTAAAGTGTACTGTGTTAGATTTATCCTGTTTGCACATATTTTTGTACATATTGATTTGTATAAATAAAATCTGTACCTGCACTGGCTACATAGTCTAATGTATATAATGAAATGGAAACTGATAGAAATGGTTCCTAATATTATGTAATAATAAAAATATCTCTCTTCATAGTAATCCTATGCCGATGATCACAGTGTCCATGTCACGCACATATTTTGGGCTCGTACAACAAGGAAGAGAAAACTCTCTATGTATGTTATCGGTTACTAGATACTTTTCCTCACTGTTACTTGTTTATCACGGCTCATAACGTCCAGTTCATGAAGCACATCTTTCTTTACTTTTCTTTGGCACCTTTGCAAACACTGTCGACCTAAATTAGATGTCCTACATTGTACATATAGATTTGTATATATAAAAAACGGTACCTGAACTGACCACATAATCTGAATGTATATAAGGAAAAGGATACTGATAGGAAATGGCTACTGCTATTCTGCCTCCATTAATCCAAGCCTTTCGCTGTACTGATTTTCTGCAATGATAAAATGTCTTTCTCTATAGTTATCCTATATTGCGATACTTAGGCTTTAAATGCAAATGGCACTATTTTCGTGTGCATATAGATTTGGAACATGCATAATGAAGCTCACGCTTTATATCAGGACACTGCAATTGCCTTCAAGATAACCCTGAGATGCACTCCCTACCGAGAATTGATTTTCTGCAATGCCTCCACTGTCCTACCCGGTTTTGCCCACATAAAGTACGTAATGATTAACTGTTTGCTCCTGGGGTATACCTCCTACCTAAAGAGGAAAAGATAATGATAATAAAAATAAATATAGTCAAATAAAGTTAAAAAAAAAAAAAAAAAAAAAAAAGAATAATAAAGTATAAAATTATTTTCTTGCTCCACATATATAGTTCATATCGATTAAACTGAGAAATCTGGAGCCGGTTCATTCCCTCCAGTGTCGACTCTAGTTTCGTTTAGCACAAACCTGTCGGTCGCAGATCCACTCATATCAATAATTTGTGTATTTTTATAGATATTCCACTGTGGCCTAGATATACCTCCCATATTTCAATCACGAATTCTTGACCTTATAAGATAATAGGGCAGCATTACATCGAGTAGCGGGTGAGCAAACGAAAATGGTCTCATTAATCCGCCGAGTCCGTCGCCACTTTCCTGGCATCACTGTCTGGGGATCTCTCATGTCATTGGCTGGCTGCAGCGTCTTTGTCATGTTTTTTGCGTAGCTTGGGTGGCCTTTGTGCGCTGGTGGGTGGCGCTATACCAATGATTTTCTACTTCCCCATCACTGCTTGATTTCAACATGGGTGCGAGGCATAACCACTGTCACACTGCAGATACGGTGATGGGTATGGGTGTCCGTGACATGCAGCATACCATGGCAAGTCCGAGGCAGTCGCAAACTATGGGCACTGATATTCACCCCACTTTTCGGGATCAGTTTGACAAGAGACAACAGCCAAACAAAGGTTGGCTCCTCCATTTGCCGAGTCTGGCAACAGACACTAAGCGTCTGGCAACAGACAAGAAGTCGGTCTGGCAACAGACAATTTTTTTTTTCTTTTTTTTTCTGTAGTAGTCTCTACGACTGAGGGTCTGGAAATTTACTCTCGTCCCAAGGCCCACTTCCTTCAACTTGATCCTGACTCTCGCTCTTTAAATCTCTCAAGAGGAATTTTAACAACGCCCTTGTCTCTCATCCCCCTATCCATTCCTTAATGTCAACATGGCCCACGAAAACATCCCTTAAACTCATAATGGCTCTTGTCCCTCAGCCCCTTCCTTCAACTTGAACATATGGCTCTCATCCTTCAAATCCCTCTGCTTAAATTTTAACATGGTGGCGAGGCATAACCACTGTCACACTGTAGATACGGTGATGGGTATGGGTGTCCTTGACATGCAGCATACCATGGCAAGTCCGAGGCAGTCGCAAACTATGGGCACTGTTATTCATCTCCCTTTTTGTGATCAGTTTGACAAGTAACAACAGACAAACAAAGGGTTTGATCCTCCATCGCCGAGTCTGGCAACAGACACAAAGTGTCTGGCAACAGACAAGCAGTCAGTCTGGAAACAGACAAAAAAGGGTGGCTCTGTCATCAGACTTTTTCTCACAGCAGACTCTAAGACTGGGGTCTGCAACAGTCAAACAGACAGTCAAAACAGACAAAACCACTGTCACACTGTGGATAGGGCGATGAGTATGGGTGCTCATACCATGCAGCACACCATAGCAAGTCTGAGGCAGTCGCAAACCATGGATGCGGATACTCACCTCCTTTGTCGCAATCAGTGATGTGATGACAGATCAACAAAAGTCGGCTCTGCCGTCGCCGAGTCTGGCAACAGACTCGAGGGCTGCTTCGCTTGGCAGCGGATCAATGCGGGCTTGTTGAGTGCGAGAAGACGTGGTCACTCGTCTTGGTTAGACCACTGCTTCCCGGCATCATCAGAATCACCACAGCGATCTGAGACTCTTCCAAGTTGTGTCTGGAGGTGCACTGAGGAGAAGCAGAGGATGAGGGGAGTGGCTGGTCGGCAGATTCGTAAAGTGAGGCAATCGGCTCGGCACTCATGGGTTCTAAGAGATACATTGATCCTTGCCGGGAGTTAGAGAGCAACTGACAAAGTCGGAAGGCCCGGGCAGCCCCACTTGAGAGCTAGCTATCCCAAACAAACAAACAAACAAAACATACATTTAAACTAGTGTTCAACTGCAAAATGCGCATGCCTGGGACGGTCAAGTGTAGGCCAACAGTTGCCTATTGAGTACAGATTGATGGCATTAATATAGCCACTGAACTGATTACAAGATACTACTTAAACGAGACATTGATCCAATGCTGTTTTAATGCTTGGCCAACGTCTGCGACGCTGGCCCAACATTGAACCAGCATTGAATAAAAGTACAATGTTTGAGAGAAAGTCCTCCTGCAGCCCAGCAAACACAAGACATTTGTATAACATTTATACAACGTCGGCCCAGCGTTTTCGACGTTGGTCCAACATTGCATGAAGTCATACAAATGTTTTGTGTTTACTGAGTGTCAATACAAGCTCTTGGGGTCCAGCAGTTTCCAAATCCCCTCAGTAATACAGTCAGTTTGTTTCCAAGCCAGCAACCAAGTAGGGGCAATGGCAAAGTGCTTTGAATTATTAACTCATAGATGTCGCTCAAGTATGAACTTGCTGTGATTTGAGAACTTGCTCTTAATGAGGCTTTGGGTATGAAACGCATATTTAGTATTATTATGGAATAGGGCCGTGGCCTACCCACGGGCACTATTGCCTTCTGGGGGACCCTTGTCCCGCGAATTTTGACAGTTGACCACACCTTTAATGTATGCACTTATATTACTGTACATAATATCTCATGCCATAAAGAAAATAAAACAAGTTTTCTGTATAAATACGTGCACTGATGGCCACTGATGAATGAAATATACAATTTTGCACGAAACATGCACAGTTAACAACATAATGTATCATCCCTTCTGGTATGACCGTTCATCACCAGTCAACACGTGTCTGTGTATACATTTGTAACCACTGTTTCTTAGGCCTGAATTAAACTACTTCACAAAAACATTGATACCAAAATAACGTATCTTTTTAGAGATAATAAATCGATAATTTGGACTATTTAAGAGGGATGAATTTCTAAGAGTGATAGTAAAGATATTATAGATTTACTTCAATGTTTACATATAATAACACTGGAGTCATTCATGCCGACATACAAAACAAGAGGCCTGAAGTCCTATATCATCCCCCGCCATAAATTAGGTTAGAGTTTTTGCGGTCACAAATATTTAAAAAGTCGACTTGTGGTGGCCATTTTTAATTTCAGTAAAATCACCTGCACATTTACATAATTATGGTGGGTTATGTGATTGTAAAATGTGAATTATTTCTGACTTTAATTTGTTAGTTTTCGCACCCACGAAAAATGATGAAGCTCATCCATGGCGGCCATTTTGAATTTCTATAAAACCTTTAAAAGATCACCTGCACATCTCCGTATCATGGGGAATGTGATTGTAAAATTTGAATAAATACTGACTTTTTGGGTTTTTTGCGCCCATAAAATTTTTTCAGTTGATCCGTGGGGGCCATGTTGAATTTCAGAAAAACCTTTAAAAAATCACCTGCACATCTCCATATTGTGAAGAATAAGATTGTAAAATTTGAATACCTTCTAGCTAAGTTTTATGGAGTTTTTGCACCCACAAAGAAATTGAAGTCTATCGGTGGCGGCCATTTTGAATTTCAGTAAAACCTTAAAAAAAATTACCAGCACAACTCCATATCTCGGGGAATATGATAGTAAAATTCGAATAATTTCTGACTTTACGTTTGGGAGTTTTGCGCCCACAAATAATTCGGAGTTGACCTCTGGCGGCCATTTTGAATTTTCGTAGCATCTATAAAAATCACTTGCACATCCCCATATTGCTAGGAATGTGATATTAAAATTTGAAAAAAATAACTAAACTATATTTTGGAGTTTTTGCGCTCACAAAAAAACTGAAGTTGGAGCATTTTAAATTTCAGTAAAACCTTGAAAAAGTCATCTGCACATCTCCATATCGTGGGGAATGTGATAGTGAAATTTGAATAATTTCTAACTTTTAAAATTTAGAGTTTTTGCGCCCACAAAAAATTTGGAGTTGACCTCTGGTGGCTATTTTGAATTTTGATAGCTGGAAATCTGGTGCTGCTGAGACACCAGCGTCCCAGTGCTGCGGAGATCCCTTCGTGTTGCTGACACCCACCCGCTGGATCACAGTACCCCTCTTTCCCCTAAAGAGGACACAAACTCAGGCAAAATAAACTCAATAGGATAACGGCCGTAGGCCGGTCCTTATTTATAACGGGATATGTCACAACTGGCTCTATGGAAATGTTCATAATTTTTTGGACATAATATGAAAGAGCAAAAATTAAATTTTGGCGTATGCATGATTTTTGGCCTGATTGTGTTGCTGTAACTGGGCTGATACCTGCTCGGTGTCGAGCTTTCCCACCAGAGCCTAATTACCAATACCTGGGCATGCGTACGATGTCCCACGCGGAATTGCACGTGACCCGTAGCCTTCCCAGTTAACCAATCAAACAGCTTCTCAAGCCCAAGGCCAAGCCGACAAGCCTGCATGCCAGTCTTCATGGTCTTTGTCCCACAATCTACAGACTTTGAAGTTGATTTCAAGCAAATATTTAACAGTTTATAATCATAATGGCAGAATATGGAGATGCAACAAATGGAGATCAGTACCAGGGTGGCGAAGAAGTCTCGTATGATCAATCTGGGTACGAGCAGGTAGCAGAATCTAGTGGAGACCAAGAGCCAAGTCTCGGGGACAAGATAAATGCCTCGAAAAATGACGATGATAGTCGGTAAGCATTGCTCTGTTGAATTAGGCTAGGCCCTTGCTAAAAGTACCCTGATGATGATCGGCTGGCGAAAATATTATGGGAGGGGAGGGGTGGGTATAGACAGACACCTGTGTGGAGCCCAGTAAACGCTAGGATTTGACCCAATGCTGTTTCAATATTGGCCCCCCCACCAACGGCCCTGCCCCTGGCCTGGCCCCTGGAGGCTGGGGCTGGGCCTGGACCAATAATACAATATCATGATATGGCAATATGGCAATATTGAAACAACATTACATTGGGTCAAGTCCTCGACGACCTCGTGTAACGTGTTTCCTGAGAGAGCTCTCTGCATTTTGATACACGCGTGCCGTCTGTGTCTGGTTGGAACAGGCTGCACAGTGTCAGTGCTCTGTTTATCATTATGATGGGTATTTTCGTTTTTTTTTTTCAGTATTGATGTGAATTTGTGATACACTGCAATAAAAGACATATTGTTCTCTGTTTGTCTGGTATTTTTGCTTACTATACTCAGTATTAGATCTAGCCTACTGGTGGTAGAAATGAAGCCATCATTTGATTCATTATCCGGGAATTAGGCCCCTACAATACAGGGTCAGGGTACAGACGGTCTGTCCGACGGTGGAGGATGGTCCAAAATGAAAGTTAGTTTTTCGGTATCCAGTCAGTCAATTCTCAAGCAATTTTCATGAAATTTCTTAAACCATATTTTCTAGTTATTTGGCATCGATCTTGAAAATTTCGTAAAAAAAATATTGGATAGATCAAAAGTTGGACCATTGGACAAATTTGACAAAATTGACCATTAGTAAATGTCTATTTATGACGCTCCTCTATAACTACATGTATAAAGCCATTAACAGTGTGCGACATAAACGCTCGACCCAGTCCAGTAATCCTGGCACCGGGCGAGTACACAGTCTCAGCCACTTGACCTGGACTAAATCGCGCCTAATTTATTGTATTTCGCAAAAATCGACAGTAATTAATTTAGTCATTTACATATAGCGCGACAGGATAAACTGCTCGATCGCTCGATCATTCCAGTTTAAAACAGAAGAGATTTTTACTGAAATAACGCCAGATAAATATACCTCGTCCAATGACGCTGGCCCAACTTTGACAATGCCGCCCATCATCAAACCAGAGCGACTTATCGCAGATAGATAGAGTAAATGGAAGTATTTTGACAACATATGATAAAAAAGTCTTATGATAGATAGACAGGATCAGAACCTTTTTCAATTCATACATGCCATATTCTGAGCATCCAGTGACATTAGTGGAGGTGCGATGACCGGCGTGAAAGATAGGTTTCGCAGGTTTGAATGGACCCTATGCACGTTATGCCATGATTATAGCACACTTGGCGTGGTCAGTATTTAGCCGGGAGAGTGCATGGCGGACTGTACTTATTAACATACATACATATATATTTTATTATATATATTTTGCCTATATCTATGTAGTATCAACGCATCGTTTGATAAAAAGTTCTCATTTTGGTAGAAAGATAAAAAGTGTTCATTAATCATGTTAATTTTCGTTGTTTTCACTGGTGTTAATCACAGGTGGTGGGAGTACAACATCTGTAGCAGGAGTTCACAGCCAAATAGTGTAGCCGGTGCCCAGCATTGTCCCAAGTGTATAGACGGCATCAACAATGTTGACCCGGAATTTAGATAACGTAAGACAATCTCACAGCAAACACCGGCAATTCTGGGCCAATGTTGAACCAACGTCGCAAACGGTGGACCAGCCTTGAACCAGCATTGATTCAAAATATCGTGTTTGTGGAATGAGTTATTGTCGGTGACATAACCTTTGCGGGTGGGGGAGGCTGGTGTCAATCAACGGGGCTTTAATTAACCTAACCAATCAAGATCTCTTCTTGATTGACAGCTGCCTGAGTGGTGGGTGGACAGTTTACCGCTGTCACCGGCTAAAATCCAAATTATATTCGGATTCAATTAAATGTATTATATATTAACACGATTTTTGTAGAGGATCAATTGCACGTCTTCGCATGTTATATTACAAATAAATTGAATGTGAAATAACGGGCTAATCCTATATATAAAAAATGTTTTAGTAATTTATTTTATTTATAGCATGATAACGAAGATTGTAACATTCGTCATTACAATACAGTAAAACCTGTCCATACCGGAATGCCTTGGGGACAAACTTTTATTCCGGTTTGGACAGGTCCCAGTTTGGAGAGGGTTTTTGCTTTCAGAGAGGAACAAACAACGATTATGTGTACAATTGACATGAGGGTTATAATTCAGGATGTGTCGTCAGTAGGTCTACAAAGGATAGGTGGATGTATGCAAATTAATTGATATAATAAGACACACTTTTTTAAAGTTGTTTATAACATTACATTCTTGTAATCGTCGGTCACACATTTCAAACGGGAGCATATTTTCTTAACACTGACATCAGTCCGTTTAAATATCAAAGCGGTAGTAGGAGAAGTTGTGCTTTCGCTACAGAGTTAATCATATTGCAGCAGTTTTATTCTTATGACGACAACACTCGTTTGTTTAGTAACTTTTATATATTTTCTGGAATGTATGATGCTGGACTAAATGCTCCAATACTGCATAATTATTTAATTTAATCAAATTAAAGCCTTGACTAAGAGTAACAAACAATATAGGAATAATCGAGCGATGAAAGAATAAATCAAATGTTTTTATACTTTACCTACCGTTAGTTTATTTATTGGGCCATTAAATATCACAAACAGAATAAATTTATCCCAAAACACAGTCTAATGTATAGTGAGAATTATTGCTTAATGCACTGATATGTTTATGAATTGATACAATCTTTCAATAATTTATTAGTCAAGGATTTTGTTACAATATTTTACTAATCAATTATTTTATTAATCTATTACCGGTATGTTGTTAAATATCTTACCGATCTCAAAGTAAAGGCGCTATAATAGTTCCTCTAACTCTAAAAAGGTATTACCAACACTAACTTTGCACCTTCCCCATTGCATAACCAGATAACAAGCAGAATGAACATTACATCACCTTGCCGCCTCCTGTTTAACCCTTGGTGCACCGCATGCGATTTGAAAAAATATTTAAAAAAAGTTTTATTCTGGTTACGACAGGTGAAATACAATACAATTTATGCCTTTGGGGAAAATAATTTCGAAGTAGACAGGTTCCGGTTTGGAGAGGGTTAATTAGTATTGTTTTGAGTGTAATTAATTCGGGACCAAATAATTATTACGGTATAGACAGGATTCCGGTTTATACAGGGTCCAGTATGTACAGGTTGCACTGTATATTGTTTTTCTAAATGTAACTAATCATTTATTATTTTGACAAAATCTAAAATAAGTAGAGATACACTATTACCAAATCAATAGTACTCAGGAGAAATACAAACTTTCGGTATTTCCTTTGTTGTACTTGCGTAGTGTGCTGTCACTATACCTGCGGACCTGTTAGGCTGGCAACTATTGAAATTTCGCGAATGATAGCTAAATTCAGCATTACGTCTGGTTCAAAAATTGCATATCTTGTTACCACTGTATAATTTCTTGTTTTATAGGATAGGCTTGGTTAAACGGGCGACATATAATTCTCATGACTTGATCTAAAGATAATTCAATGAACATGCAGGCATTAGTCGTCTCAGCTGTCCACTTTTTGCTGGGGACCGCGCTCATGATCTGACCTCGTGGCTGTAAAAGGTGGTGGCTATACACTAGGCATATTCACATATATTGACTATATACTGTGTAATATCTGGAGAAACCATGCCAGATAGATATAGACCATTAGTACTATAAAGCAAAATGTGAGCCTTCAAATGATTTTCACATTTACTGGTAAACAATGTTAACAGGCTGCAGTTTCATTACGTCGCCGACGGGCCTTGATCTTATTATATTTCTCATACGAGTATATGCTCGTACATGTGTGTGAAATAAATGATATAGCCTGCCATACCATACAAAATTTTCCCCCATTTTGTTTAAGATGAATGAAATATTATGTAATTCATAATTTTTTTTTTTTTTAGGAAAATATTTGTTGGTGGTTTGAGCTGGGAGACGACTGCAAGTAAGTGTTTTAGATAAAAAATTCATTGATGGTCTACAGATTGCTTACCTAGCAAGTTTAATGGCCATTTCTCCTTCAAAAATATTTTCTTGTTCTAACCGTTTTAATTTGCGTTTTAAAGATTGCTAGCTGACTGATTTTGAAGTAAAATGTTTTCTTAGTATAAGTTGTTGATCAGCTGTTTTTCTGAAGAAAAAAACATCTAGAAATTACTTAGTGCCGAAGTGAGCAACCAAAAATGCTGTAAGTTTATGCAGCATTCTAAGGGTTAACTGAGCAAAAAAAAGCTTAAAATGGCTATAGAATAGATTATCTTGTAAAATGTTATTCTAAAAAAATTGACACAGAATTCTCCCTTGTTGTTCTAATGTAATAAAAGGTATCAATTGATGTTTTCAGTGATGTCAAATAACCAGAATTTTCAAAAACTTCTGTATTCATCACACGGCCTGAAATTATACAAAATGACCTTTTTAGACTTCTAAAAAGTAAACCCAGATTTTTCCCCATGAACCACCAGGGCTGTTTTTTTCTACATTGTATTTATTCATTAAGAAACATCATGTTAAAGCTTTCTAGATATATATATGAACCTACATAGACCTACATATTAATTTAACCAGGGTTTTAGTGTTCAATAGGAGCATTTTCTCTATCAGAATTGATTTTGCATAACAAAATGAAAGATAAAGCTTTTGAGCAATTTGGACAGGGCTTTTTTCCTTCATTGTATTATTTTTTACTAGTGTTTGGACTAGCGGCCTACCCTTAATTTCTGTTCATTTCCTGTACATAAATTATTAATAATGCATCCCCTGCATGCATGTACAGGGAATAACTTGTCTGGTGGACGACTGTGTTAGCCAGCGAACCGTGCACCCGTCTCTTGGACTGGTATAAAGTCAAAATGACTGGCAAAAATTGTCCGAATTACACAATAATTTAGGAAATGTATTGGTAGTAAAATTGGGAAAAATAGACGGGCAGTTGTCCAATCGTAGCTAAGACAGTGTGGTGGTCAGTAACGTAGAAGTCCACTACACAATTCATGAATTGGGGGCAGACGCTATGTTGGTGTATCAGATTTGGGCATGGAGAATTGTAGTCTGGCACAGTAAGCTACTGCGCAATTTTTCTTGCTAGAACCAACTATTCTCTGATGTATGTGTTCAGTAGATAGCAGTCACTCACAATATCTTGTGAACGTGATGTCTACAAAACCGCTGGTCCGAATTGCTTGAAATTTTGCATGTTTGCCATTACCTGCCTGCACACTAGTAGGACTGGCTTGTCAAGGAAACTGCCATTCTTGAGTAAAAAAACTGAAATTCTGAAGGACCTTTGTACTAGGACTGCCCTAACTTCGCAAGTTCATCGGAATGGCTAATAACAAATGTTGCCATTCCTGCACATTTTTTGGCAGTACCTGACTGGAGGAATGGCACTATTTCGAGCCCTGAGTCCAGTCACAGTTGAACAGTGATTTTCATAATGACTGCCATTTTTACCCGCTGACAGTACCTTAAACAAAATGTGTTGTTTCAGTGAGGGAGAGCGTGTAATAATGTAGGGAAGAATGCACCCTGTAAAATTTCTATCACGCCGGTGGGGCGGGAGATTATAGTGGCCGGCTGGTCTCTTGTTTATTAATGTATACATATATCATGATACGTGGCCATATGAAATGTGTGTATTTTTGTGTTCTAAGTGTAATTGCAAAAAAATTCACCTACCTACCTTATTTTGGTGGGCCATGTAACCGGAATCTCCCCAGAAAATATTATAGCCTGCCTGACTACCCTGTTTTTAAGGCAGTGTAATCGGAAACAGAGGTATTTTTTGCCTTACCGTTGAAAACTATTTAAATTAAAAAGTCCTGAAGTTGACTTCCCAAAATTGTTTGCTAACAACATTATCGTGTACATTCAAGTGTGGTGTGTCCAATTGGGAAGTCTGATACTAGTATTTTATAACTACCACAAGAAAATACAACCAAAATAACACAACCTTTTCAACTTCCAGAGGACTTGAAGGAATATTTTGGAAAATTTGGCACAGTTGTTGATAGCTCATTGAAAACTGATCAAATCACCGGTCGATCAAGAGGATTTGGTTTCGTGCTTTTCAGTGAATCTGGTGCTGTTGATAAGGTAAGTTATTGAGTCTTGTGAATAATTTGCAAATTTTGTATTAGCTCTATAGTCATAGAAAATAATAGATACTACAGAGAAGTATAACTTCATGTACTGCCTTTATGAATGCTCATTAAGGCTCCCCCCTACCAGGGGGAGGCTTTTAGTTTTTGTACGGTTTCGTCCGATGGCGCGTGCGGGCGGCGGTACGTGCATGCGGCAGCGGCATGGACACCACCTTTCATCCATGTCACCCTGATATCTACAAAACCGCTTTTTCAATTCATTTGGTGTTCAACATACTGGATACAAGTATTAATACCTAGGCTGCATCAATTTTTCAGAAAGTTCGGGAAAATATTCGGGTCATTGCGGCCATCTTTAACCTTATTTCGTCAAATTAGGACCTTGTCACCCTGATAACTTCAAAGCCGCTTATCCGATTCTTTTTGTGTTCAACATACTGGATGCAAATATTAATTCCCAGGCTGTATCAATTTTTCAGAAAGTTTGTGATAATATTCGGGTCACGGTGGCCATCTTTAATCTTTTTTCGTCAAATTTGGACCTAGTCACCTTGATAACTTTAAAGCCACTTATCCAATATACTCAAAATTCAACATACTGCATAGTAGTATTAATTTCTAGCCTGCATCAATTTTTCAGAAAGTTCGGAAGAATATCCAGGTCATGACGGCCATCTTTAATCTTTTTTCGTCAAATTAGAACCTTGTCACCCTGATAACTTCAAAACTGCTTATCCGATATACACAATATTCAAAATACTGCATAGTAGTATTAATTCCTAGCCTGCATCAATTTTTCAGAAACTTCGGAAGAATATCAGGGTCAAAGCGGCCATCTTTAATCTTTTTTCGTCAAATTAGGACCTTGTAACCCTGATATCTCCAAAACCGCTTTTTTGATTCACTTTGTGTTCATCTTACTGGATGCAAGTATTAATTTCTAGGCTGTATCAGTTTTTCAGAAAGTTTTGGAAAATATTCGGGTCATGGCGGCCATCTTTAATCTTTTTCGTCAAATTATGACCTTGTCATCCTGATATCTATAACACCCCTTTTTCGATCCACTTTGTGTTCAACATACTGGATGCAACTATTAATTCCTAGGCTGCATCAATTTTTATGAAAGTTCGGGGAAATATTCTGGTCATGGCGGCCATCTTTAATCCTTTTTCGTCAAATTAGGACCTTGTCACCCTGATAACTTCAAAGCCGCTTATCCAATATACTCAATATTCAAAATACTGCATCGTAGTGATAATTCCTAGCCTGCATCAATTTTTCAGACAGTTTGGGAAAATATTTGGGTCATGGCGGCCATCTTTAATCTGTTTTCTTCAATTTAGGACCTTGTCACCCTGATAACTTCAAAGCCACTCATCTGATATACTCAATATTCAACATAGTGCATAGTAGTAGTATTTCCTAGACTGCATTAATTTTGCAAAAAGTTTGGGAGAATATCTGGGTCATGGCGGCCATCTTTAATCTTTTTTCGTCAAATTAGAACCTTATCACCCTAGCCTAAAGCTGCTAGCCTCTGCCTCATAATATTACTTGATTAATTAGTTACATGTACAAATTGATTATCTGTAAAATTATAATTAATGTATAACTCTTATTTAAAAAGTGGGAGGGGGAGCCTTCTTGGGTGTTTACATGGTAAACACTTACATCTAGTTTAATATCTAGCTGCATCTTTCAGAGAATGTGACAATGATAAAAAATAACTTCGGAAACAAATGAATTGTGTTTTTGTTGGGCATATTCTACAATTAGAACGGATTATTTTAAAAGTGTTGATGACATTTCTAATACACTGTAGATTGAAAGTACAAGAGTTGTAGCTAGGCCATTTGAGCGTGGCGACATGCCGTAGCTGCTTTTAAGCATGGCAGTGAACAAGAGCTAGACGTGATGCTAGTGTGGTACACAAATCAAAAGTGTCCAACTATAAAACTTAATAGATAATTATATTTATTGGTAGACAGCCTACATCCAGGGCAGATATCCAACAAACTGGAGGAAATACAGGGCTGAGGTGTCAATATACCTACAAAAGCCATGTTAATTTTGGTGACCCTCACCAAATTTCTGACCACTCAGGACACATACATTCAGAAAGTAACCATTAAATTTAGGCGCTTAACCCTTACAGCGCGGGGATCGACTTAAGTCGTCAAAATCTGATGTCTGTAGACGTCAGATTTTGACGACTGAAGTCGATCCACGCACTGTAAGACTAAATATATTTATAATGGCCATAGACCCACAACACAGGTATTCAAATGAATCAGAAAGAGCTAACTAAGGCATTTATGATGATTTCAACTTGAAAAAACCCTCTGGTCTCCCTGGTTTTTACAAAAATAATTCAGCCTTTTAAGGGTTAATAGTTCATACATGGAGTAGGGGAGTATTTGTTAGCAGTGTTTTCTGCTAGAGCTGATATATTTTTTTTCAATTCATTGTTAATAATAAAGTCAGGTTACTTTATCTTTTTATTTGCTGTCCACAATGTGAACTACCTTTGATATCAGCAATTCTCATTTGATAGTGTTTGCTCCCCATAAACCTGTAGGCTGTTTGTTTCATTAACAAATAGTCAAGTAAATATAAATGTATGCAGTAGATCCTGTCACCAACGACCTTGCTTCTGCCAGACAAAAAAGTTGTTGGTCGTAGAGTCGTTAGTCACAGGAATGGGTTTTTGCTGTAAAATGTTTGGGTGCGACGGCTGGCTGAGCTAATGATGGTGACATTCCCACACCATTGACTGGTAGTCATTGTGTGTCAAAGCATGCGGTTGCGGCAACATTGCAATGCCTGTTCATGATTATAAAAGTTAATCCTTCCATTATCACTGATTATGACGTTGTTTTTCAGAATGGCACCTAGCTACGCTAATCACGCTAATAGAGCACATATTATATAATCCCAGGTAGCTTCTGTCCCTTTACAGACATGAGGCTTTGTATATATTCACATTAAATGTGTCACGCTACAGTTGTGGTCATGTCACATCTGCTTACTTGGTCTAACAGATTGAAATCGTTTTTACACGATCGTTGGGGTCAAATAAGTCAAATCGTGCCATAATTGAATCATGCTATACAGGACAGAATTGATTATATAACGATCAAAAATTATCAAAGTGGGCATATTTGCATGTTTCTAAGACGTATTACAGAGCTCTATGTTAATTGATTATTTATACTATTCCTTTATTAATAAGTAATAAAAAGAACGATGAAACAAAAAGGGAACACTTATTCATTACAGCTTAATAATACACATGTGTGTTTACACTAACAGATGCATTATGCCCACACAAGGACGCACACTGTCCCCGTATATATGTGGCCGGACCACGCTAATATAGGACGTTCACCACGTGTGAATAAACAAGTGCACAGACGGCTCATTAAGGCAGTGTATTGTATTAAAGTGACTGGGGGATTAGTTATGTCATGTAAATTCATGTTATGTCCCTACGTGATGTTGTTCTAATGTTGACCAACCCTGCATCAATGTCTGGTGCCAGCTGTATAGTCACCGAGTAATCACGAGTCGTTGACCCAATATTGTTTTAATGCCATTCCGACGTCAAAGACAGGGCTAACATTAAAACAACATTAGGTTAACGTCTTGTGTTTGCTGTTCAGTGTTGTCTGGAGAGGGGTGTGCTGTTGACCGATAAGGCTGTGTATAACAATATTATGACTCCACCGCTGTCTCCCAGCCAACACACAACTGAATAGCAGTTGACATTTAGTGTGCTATTGACAATCTTATTTGTATTTATAATTAATCATGGCGTAGCTTATTACATTCCCTGAAGAATTTAATACGATTGTGTTTTAAAACATGTTTAATTAGTGCTACGCAAAATGATCAATTTTATATAGGCCTACTTTTTGACTAAAGTGAGCATTAAATTGATTCATAAGGCATATCTTGATCATTGGACATTGGACATGAAGGGTTGGATGATTTCCGGGGCGAGAAGATATTGCTGTGCAGTAACAGTGACTGTCTGAGGTAGATGCAAGGATTTAGCCAGGAAATGATACAAGGGAATCAAAATTTACTTATTGTTGGGCCAGGACCGGGTGTGGGGTCCTCCCACAATGCAATTTGGTGGAATCTGGCAATATTTTTCTACGCTCCGGGCTGAAAATAGGCTGTCCAAAAGACGGCTGGACGGGCCTCTGGCTAAGTCCTTTGGCAGATAGGCCTATTGCGATAACAGTCTGATCTTCCAGCGTCATACATCTCAACCATGATATCCACACAGTCAGATATGACATGCAGTGGGTTGCTCATCAATGTTTCAAAAAGTCGTATGACGAAAAAAGTTGAGGTCGTTCGACCCAAGTAATATAATGAGCCTTCTGCCAGATATTTAACGTCGCAAGTCGCGCTAGACAGAAAGTCGTTGATCATAGGTCGTTAACTATAGTAAAATGGTCGTTGATGACTGGATCTACTGTATAGCAAAATAAAAATAACAAAAATGGTGGATCGTTCAGCCTATTAGATTTGGTAAAATTATCAAAAATATTGTTAACCCTTAAAGCGCGGGAAGACTTCAGTCTTCAGAATATGACGTAGACCTGTAAACGTCATATTCTGACGACTAAAGTCTATCCCTGCAGTGTAATCTGAACTAAAATATTTCTAATGGTCGTAGACCCAAAACATAGGTATTCGAAGGAAGCGGATGGACCTAACAATGACATTTATGATGGCTTCTAATTAAAAAAAACCCCTTTGGTCTCCATGGTTTATACACAAATAATTCAGCGTTGTAAGGGTTAATGCTGAAAATGGACTGTAATGTAAGATTATATTTCAAGAACAATAATTCCACATCTGTTACATGATTCTGATTGACAAATACTGTATATAATTAACATATTCTGATAATATTGTAATCGGCTTGTAAGCGAAGTGCTATAGCACTCGGCTTCCAAATGTGGACTTTGTGGTAAAAGGATTTAACTATTTTTTTATGCAGGTTGTAGCTCAGGCACATGTGCTTCATGGGAAAACAATAGACCCTAAGAGAGCAAAAGCTCGTGGTGGTAGAGAACCTATTAAAAAGGTGTTTGTTGGAGGTTTAGATCCTAGTGTTCCAGAATCCGACATAAGAAGTCATTTTGAAAAATATGGAGTGGTATGTATTTCTCATTTGTAACTCAGTGATATTTCCTTAACCCTTATACTGCCGGAACTCAGTATATATTCATGTCCGTGATATATGTACACACGGCCGCAACCGAGTATACTAGGTTCCCAATTCATGTGTGTTTGTTCACATACATCGTCATACGTCACGACATCAGGCCACGGTGGGAGGTGTGTAGAATTGGTGGACTGCTACGGGACATAAATGATGGCTCCAAATATAGATTATGAATTATATAGCAATTTGTGTGGGATTGTGCGCTTACAGGGCCACTGCAGACGTATTTGTGTTAGCTAGCAAGATGTGTGGGCGTGTTTTGCATGCCCTAAACTGTTGCAACACCCTCTATAATTTACTACCACACCCTGTCAAAACTCTCCTGCTTGTTATTGTAAAGGGGTTTTTACACACCCTGAAATTTTTTTACACACCCGTCTGTCCAATACTAGCTAACACTGGCACCACATTTTACGATGTCGTCCGCTGTCATCCGCTTGGGAAACAAAGTTCTATCAAAGTTCCCCATCCCCAGATTTTACTTAAAATGTTGTGGTTTGTTCTCAAAATGATATTACTTCAATTCCTCAGGTTTTAATCGCATTATTCCCGCCAAGACACTTTTTTCCCCAATGTTAAATCAGTGTTCAACCAGTGTTTGTATGAAAGGCGTTCTTGCATTGTCCACCATTTGGATTTTTACCAGAATTTGTAGAAACCACTTAGTTGTATTCGGGAACATTGCTCAAAATACAGAGGTTTTTTGGTCAATCAACACAAACAATACTCCAGAAAAGTAAAATTCCAATGAATACATAATTTTCATAAACGTGTGATTTGTAACTTGTGATTTTTAACTTGAATTAAATATGGATGGATTATCTGATGTACATACCCTAGAGTAGCCTCCAATTACCTGCTATTAGTAAATAAATTACCTTTTCCCACTCCAGCTAAGCCTACCTGTTTTCACCTCCATTTGCTTAAAGTGACCGTTGGACTATATGTTCAACAAACATACATGTGGAATTTTTCCCAAGATGTATATTCAGAAATAAACATTTAATGTAAGCTGATTTACCTGATTTTATTGTTTGCACATCTGTAATTACCTGCATATCACCTGTAATTAGCTGCAAATACCTTAAATGAGCACAGCAAACTTTACTGAACTAAATTCATAAGATTTGATGCTGTATTTTTTCTTAGACCTAATTACAATTATATAACCAAGCTCCCCAAAGTGAATAACATGACTCGTAAGAGTTACAGGGTTCGTAAAAGCCTTAAAAAGCCTTGAATTTCAAATTATTATTTCAGAGCCTTGATAGTGCTTGAATTTTGCCAAAGGCCTTGAAAAGCCTTGAAAATGAACCATTTTGAAAGCCATTCCGTAGAAGGGTTTTAATGACAGCCAAGATCCACAGTGATAAATAAAAATAAATAATGTTGTGTTCTTATATAGCGCACATACAATGCTCTGTGCGCTTCAACATATTACCCCAGGTCACTGGACCTGTTCATTTATGTACGATTTCAACTCCCTTTTTGGAGCATACAGCACTTGCAGCCATTTCGGCGCTAGGAACTAGTCGCACACATTGCTATCTCTTGTCCTGCCAGGTACTCATTTACACCTGAGTCAAGTGAAGCATGTGAGGGTAAAGTGCCTTGCCCAACGACACAACATTGAAATAATGTCCCAATATTGAGAGGGGAGAAACATGATATTTCTCTGAAAATCCTGCTCGAAACCGCACGGCAGGCAGTGACATTGGCAAAGCTCCGCGCTGTAGCCATTACGCCACGTCCCTCTCCAGGTTATATGCATTTCTTCTCTGGAGTCAATACGTGGGCTTGTTACATGCCTACATGCTTGCTATTAAACAAAATTAGTTTGTTTAATGTTTGTATTAATATTTTACTTGGTTTGCGCGTGGCCTGGAAAACCCTACTTTTGGGCCTTGAAAGACCTTGAAAACGCCTTGAATTTTGTTCTGCCTAAGGTGTACAAACCCTGGAGTTTATTAAACTTTTATCACATTGTTTGAACATTGGCTTGTTCTATTTTCAGATTGAGGAAATTGATTTACCATTTGAT
This sequence comes from Flabesymbios commensalis, assembly GCA_964017125.1. Lineage (NCBI taxonomy): Eukaryota > Metazoa > Annelida > Polychaeta > Terebellida > Flabelligeridae > Flabesymbios > Flabesymbios commensalis. The sequence continues at coordinate 67,541,356 of OZ024904.1, forward strand.
AAAATGAAAGGTCAAAGACGTGCCTTTTGTTTCATTACTTTTGATTCTGAAAGTACTGTTGATAAAGTGTGTAGTGATCCTAAACAAAAAATCGGGGATAATACTGAAAAGCAGGTGAGTTTTTTTTAAAGCATCTACGATACTATTGAGATGCCTTTAGTGTTTAGCATTATTCCGTCTCCGCCGCCGCGGGCATATGAGAAACTTTGAGCTGTTGTTTATTTTTTACAGACATGCCCTATGTGCCTTGGCAATTCTTCCCATATATTTTTTTTGTCACCATGCCATAAGCGGCCATTTTCAAGATGGTCGTACGACATGATATCTTATTAAACTGTTGAATGGATCCTATTCGAATTTTTTAGGGTGGTTCTCTGGGTATTTTAGACGATCTGATTAACTTTTTAGGAAAAATACATTGAAAACAAGATGGCATTTCTAATAAGAATCCATTTGAGTCATGTAACGGGGATGCTTTTAATGTTTTCGTGCAGAAAACAGGCAATCTAGTTTTACATATTTATAAGTAGCCCTAAGTTTTTCTTTACTATTTATAGTTTTTTAAGTGTTGTTCTCTTTACAGGTAAACTTAAAAAAATGGTGAAACAACATGGGTCGCTCTAGAAATTAATATATGTCAATAGTTTCTCTATACAGGTACTAATTGCTAAGAGGCGTTCACCATTGAGACCTATTCTTACAAAGAGTTAAGACAGCCAAGTGAAGTTGCATTTAAGTAGGTCATTAGGTGTCATGATCAAATCCTTCCATTGATATGTTTCTTTTCGCATTTCCAGCTACAGGGGTGGTATTTGTTGAGAGGCATTGGACACTCATGATGCGCATGAACGTGGGAGCCCTGGATGCAGATAAAGGTTATTCCTTAACAAATGGGCTTAAGGATCAAAAATTAGTGCATTACTGATAATGTATATCTTATGTTGCCCCAAGTTCATAATCGTGTTAATCTCGATATTTTATTGCAGTTCGTATGTTAGCTAAATGATTAAAGCTATCCAGCTTTAACTGCCTTCTAAAGGTCTACTTTGCTTTGCTCAATCAAGTCTTCTATTCCAATCTAGCAAGCCTTGGGTTATCTAACAGTGGTAAGTCGGTAAATTTCCCCTGAAACATCTTGTTTCTCATATCTATAGATATTCCTTATTTTTCAGGTTGATGTGAAAAAAGCAACTCCTAAGAATGAACAAGGGGGAGGAGGCTTTGGTGGACAACGTGGTGGAGGTCGTGGTGGCTTTGGTGGACAGAGGGGTGGTGGATCACGAGGTGGAAGAGGCAAGTGAACATTATTTGTTTCCTTCTATTAGATTCTTGGGTTGTCAGTGGTGATTGATAATAAAATCATTATCGATGCTCTTGACATATGAATGTTTGGTTACCATGTAGTGCTAAATACTGGTATGGCAACCATGTGTTTTTATCTGTTTAAGATGAGCCCACGCATTTGATTAACCCTTAGAGCGCTAAGCAATTTTTTTACCCAAGGTCAAAAATTAAAAAAAAATCTTGTTAACGCTATAACTTGAAAAATAATTATTGGATCTCTCAATTTTTATGTGAATTTACCCCTGAGTATGGAGATGACCTGATTAGAATTTCAGCTTTCACCGATAATCAAAATGACCGCCACCTGGAAACTAATTTTTTTTTAATACTTTTTTTAATGAATTCCCTCGATACCTGTTGGGCGGGGGCCCTAGGGTAGTGGTTAGCACCGCTGCCTTTCACGCCAGAGTCCGGGGTTTGGTTCCCGGTCTCGCCGGTTTGTAAGAAACAAAAATGTTTCTTCCCCATCCACGTGTGAAAGTCAGTATTGTGGGGAGCCTCCGTGACCGAGAGGTAGCGTGCTCGGCCTCAGACCGCCAGGGTTCGAATTTCAAATCCTGTGTCTGGAGGACAGTGTCATCTCAATCATCTCACCATCCTCAGGAGGTTCTCCTGGCCCAGTTTAGCCTATATGTGCACAAAGGTGGCCTAAAGCCCGATTCATTTCATTTCGATACCTGTTTTATAAGTTTTCGGGGTCTGCGAGTCTATCAATAGTCGTTTCCATGAGAGACTGAAAGCAAGACTGCCATGACCATTTTGGTTTTATCAATTTGAATACCGTCTTTTTGGTTTTATCAATTTGTATAAATCGTTCATATTTTCAATTAAATGCCTTGAAACCTGGCATATATAGTCACTGCATCAGCCGAGGGGTATTTGAGTGCTTGCACAGTATTTTAAATTTGTTTTATTGGGCGATCAAATCACTGTTATAGAGACTGAAATGTTTTAATAAACATCACGATTTCCAAATGATTGGTCTTAGTGTTTTTATACTCACTTGAAGTTGTGCGTCGCTGTAGCGAGACACAACTTTAAAACCATGAATTACTTTGAAGCAACTGTTTTTGTTTTTGATGTAGAGACATTGTATGTGATTTAAATTTTATTTCCCAGGTGGCTACGATCAAGGTGGATGGGGTAATAACCAGAATTATGGAAATTATGGTGATTACTACAACCAAGGGTATGGTGGTGGATATTATGATTACAACAATCAAGGTTATGGTGGATATGACTACAATAACTACTACGGAAACCAAGGCTGGGGCAATTACGGAAATCAGGGCTACGGAGGTTATGGAAATCAGGGAAATGATTCCTATGGAGGATATGGATCAGGTTGGAGCACTTGGTGATTAATATGTTTTACCCAGAGATGTCAAAAGGTTATCAAAATAACATTTTAACATGTCTGATTGTCATTAGATATTAGGCTGTGTTGAAAGACACCACTCTTTGGAAGTGGTGGATCAGTAAGAGCGGTTTCTGGGAATGACCTCGGCATCAGTTAGGCACTCGACCGGTCGGCTTTATAGGCCACGGGTAGTTGTGTGTAGTTTCTCAGGCCCGCAAAACAAGTAAAATCATAATTTTCACAAGAACAAAAACTATTATTTGGAATAACACGCTGTGGAATTGTAAATCAGCATTGGCGGGAATAAGAAAATGCCATGGCCTTGTCAAAGCTATTTTATTTTTGTTGGCAATAATTTTTTTACGTATTTGTGTATCAGACACTTGTTTCCTACAAATTCTTTAAAAATTGTAAATTTGTTTCCTTAGTGCACTGTTGCCAGACTGGGTGGTTATTTGCAATAGGAAATTAAGCTAACATCACTTTAAACTTGCTGGAAATAAGTTTTACAAGACTGGTGTCTTAAATAGGGAAGATGTGCCCCTAGTGCCAGTATCAGTCAGGTTTTGTTTGCATGGCGTCCATTTTTTACTCTTGGCCAGTGCTTTAAAAATTGTGCATTGCCACAAAATACCACTTGGTCTGGAGAGTGTAGGAGGTGAATAAACACTGCTGCATGATCGAGTAATTAAGCTGTTCTGGTTCCAAGTTGGACAATATAAAAGTGGGAAAAAACCTTTTACTTAACCAGATCTTGCTTTAGAAAGTGATTGATTGCATCAAATTTTTTTAGCTATTGTGCTTTAGGGTATGGTTACAATTTCGGAGATATTGAAATGCTGTAAATGGCAGAGGGGATTTTTTTATCCCCTGCCCGTATGGGAAGGGGGATTTTAGTTGTGCCGAGATGATCCATCAGGCATTGTTTTTTGTGGCCGAAAAAACTAGTGGTTTTTTTTTTTAATGTTTTTATCTCATTCCTAACAACATGGGAGATATGAAAGTGAGTTTTAATGATGCTACTAAAAATTTTTGTGGGCGCAAAAAATGAAACAGGGTTCCCACAGTCATGGGAAATCATGGAAAACCATGGAAAATGAAAAAATAAAATCCTGGCCTGGAAAAGTCATGGAAAAAGAAAATTTGTCAAAAAGTCATAGAAAAATCATGGAATTTTGAACTTTCACAATGTCTCCCCCTTTTCTTTAAAGAAAAATGTGTTGATTACTCAAATTTTGGACACACAATGCCACTGCTAGTCCACCAATAGCTGTAAAATATTTCACAAGTATAAAGTATAAATATAAAGTATTTTTCTGGTGGGTAGTGGGGGGGGGGGGTTGTCTGACCTCCCCGACACCAGCTGAATACGGTTCTCTTTTATAAAATGGGTATGGACAGGGCACGAAATAAGGATTGCTGGCCAGGCTGTCGGCCGGACCACCAGGTCAACTTTTGAGGTTGTCCGCAACATTTTTTCGATGTCCGAATTTTGGGCAGAAAAACAATGTTTATTTTTCAAAATAAATTAATTTTTTTCATGCCCTGATAGATGGAATTCCTAAAAAATTGTTATGGAAAAGTCATGGAATTTTATTTCTACATATCTGTTGGAACCCTGTGAAATGTTGACTAGTTTATCTGAGGAAACTGATATTATTTTTATTGGGGTGTAGGATGGATTTGTAACCAATGACTCTTGATGCATACCTTTTCTTTACATAAGGTCAACAGCAACAGCAGTCACAGGGAGGCGGCAACTACAAGGCGAAGGGGGGAGCTCGGGGAGGCGGCACCAGCGGAACAGGCCATGGGTATCATCCGTACAGCCGCTAGATGATATGGATTAAGTCAGTATGTGAGTATTTTACTGAGCATTCCTTAGTTGCTTATTCTTCAGCATTTTCTCCTGTGGTTGAGATTTAGCTCTTAAAAGTTCACTGATAAAATTAAATGTGTATCTCCTGCATTCACCCAGGTGTGATGAAAGTGAGGTCCGAAATACAGAATTGGGTTGGGTGCACAAATTTTCAGCTGTCCACAAAATAACAGATTGAACAGCTGTGTTCTAATAAACCTGTTTTATTGAATAAAATAGTTGTTAAATATAATATTATTAACTTTTAAAGCCACATCAGTCACATTCGTGTTGTTAGACTAACACTTTGGTCAGAAAACCTCTTGATGAAATTAAGCTTGTGCGATTTATGAGCTGCTGGCTAGCAGACGTGATGTAACAGACGACAGAGACCCCTGGTGTTGATTAATAGCAAATGCAACGAATATGATAGTGGATCACTGTGGGCACTCGCTGATAAGTCAATGTACGTTCACTCAGCCCTTTCTCAATGGGCAACAAATTATATCACCTCTCTCCTCAGCCGACAGGTTTATCACAGGGATGCTTTTAAATGTTTTCCTAACATTTTATTATTATTATTATTGAATGTAAATGGCATTTATGCGAATCTTATAATGTTTTGATAATTTGTGACATACCATTATTTTTTGTAATGGTCCCATTTTTATTTATCAGGAAAATGCAGCAATTTGGTGTACCAGTGAGTCAGCTAAGTCCTGTGATGCCAAGTGGAGTCTGGCTTGGACAAGGAAAAATAGCTTGAAAAAGAAGACAGTTGTGAAACTAACTTTCCCTTGTAATTTACATGGCGGCTGCTGACACTGCTCACAAATTCTGGTGTTTTATACGTTCTGTTCTCTGGACATTCGGACAGCGAAAATATCACATAATTGCATTGTAAATGTATTTTGTATATATAATCGTCACTGGCTTTCAACGGACATTACTGTTGTCTGTAGCTGTTCATCTATAGCTCTGCATTTGTTTTTAAATAAATCTCCATTCTCATCAATTTCATGTCCTCCATTAAATGATGGCCTTGTTGCTTAAGGTTTAGTTGTTTAAAGCATATTATCACAGGGTTCCCATGGTCATGAAAAATCATGGAAAACCATGGAAAAAAAAAAAAAAATCCAGGCCTGGAAAAGTCATGGAAAATAAAAATTTGTCAAAAAGTCATGGAAAAGTCATGGAATTTTGAACTTTCACAATGTCTCTCCCTTTTCTTTAGAGAAAAATGTGTTGATTACATACATTTTTGACACACAATGCCACCGCTAGTCCACCAATAGCTGTAAAATATTTCACAAGTAAAAAGTAAGAAACTCCGATTTTTCTGGTGGGTGGTGGAGGGGGGGGGGGGGGGTTGTCCGAACTCCCCGACACAAGCTGAGTAAGGTTCTGTTTTATAAAATGGGTATAGACTAAATCGGGCCGCTGTGGTCGTAGAGGCTGTGCAGTTTTAAATGTACATTTTTTATTCGGTTACAAAGTCATGGAATTCCTAAAAAATTGTGGGAACCCTGTATCATAGTCTACCTGTCACCAAGTCTTTGATTATTTTTCTATGTTCATCATACAAAATATTCATCTTCACATGTTTTATCATAATAAATGTTTGTTCACCAATGATGTCTCTTTCAATGACTTGCAAATCGGTGTCATGGGGAGAAATTAAGATTTACTTTTTGAAAGTGGAAACGGCCATTTTTAATCCATTAAATCATGAATCTAAAATTTGAAAAAATTAGTGAAACTGGCACCTATGTTAATGGAAAGATTTTAAGGACTTAACTATATTGTCAACATTTAATAATGGGAACACATCAAGGGTGAAGACTTTACTATATTCTCGACATTTATTCCAGTAGTAGTAGTAGTAGTGCCACACATTTTTTTAACAGCTATTTTAATTTAAAAAGGTAGGCTATTACTACTATTTTGGGCATGATAAGTTTTTCATCTATCTTGCTCAAATTTGTTCTGCATGTTGCTAGTAACATTTTTCAGACAAAGTCAATAATGGCTTAAAAAAATCAAAATGGCAGATTTATTGAGATTTTTCACGTTTTACTAATCTTATTTTACTTTGTGAACGCACTAACTTCATATTCTACTCGGTTTTTATTATCCACCGCCTGTAGGGGAAGGAGGATTTTAAATTTAGTTGCGCCAAAATTGTGTCCGGGGGCTGGCGTCCGGTTTTCTTGTGGGCGCAAAAACTACTGGTAAATTTTCTTTGAAATTTTAACATAACATTCCTAGCAACATGGGGATGTGCAAGTGATACTCATTCCAATAATGTTTTAATATGGTTCACGAAACGGATTCTGGGCACTGTCTTTTGGGTCCATCTTCCGTGTGTCCCAAATGGCTATCACAGACATCTTTGTTCAAGCCACAAACACCCATAGATCCAGTTTTCTGTCATGTAATAAGCATTAATTTCTGTATTTGCCGAGTTATTAGAATTTCCGTCGTCAATTTTACGACGGCGTCTCCAGTTTTTGGGCTGTGTGTTGGGCCAATAATTTTATTTTACCCTGCAGATGCCCATATATTTCCCTGAGAACATTGCCTACCTTGGGATTAAACCAGGCCAATATAATCTTGAGAAATTGCCACAATGAGAGTTTGAGACTGGAGAAAGCTAGCAGATGTTCTACTTTCCAAAGCAAATATATTATGATATCGATACAATATTTTGCAATGATATATATTGCCTTTTGAAATCTAACCATTAGTCTCTATAGCATCTGATGACATGGCCACAAGTGTGGTGAATTTTTTTTAATGGGGGTGATCTAATGCTAATAATGTCCACCCTATATAAATATGTCTCGATAAATAAAATAATAATAAATAAATAAATCTACATTTTCGGCACACCATTGTAGGAGATAATCTTCCTTGCCCAATCACGTCTCTCTGGAGAGGGACCAATAAGCAAGTGACATTGATTCAGTTGTTTCAATGTTGGGCCAACGTCGCGGAAGTGACCTATTTCTGATAGGGTCCGCTAATTGGCTTTCGGGAACCACGTGATAACGCTAAGCATCATTGTACATGTTATACAGGAGTTCTCTTGCAAATGGCGTGCAAAGCCAGAATGTAGTATCTGCTCACTTTACAAGTAAGCACATTACTATCTTTGCAGAGGAGATAACGTACTACAACGGAAGGGGATGCTCAATCTCAGGCGTATGCGTTATGCCTCACAAAGCCACATCTCCTGTAGGCGTACCCACCTGTGATTATGTAATAGGTTACAATGTGACGTAACTAAGCTACTGACTGTATTAAATTTATTTTATTTCTTAATACTTGAGGAATAAAAATGATATATTTGTTATTTTTAGCTAAAACTGTCCCATTATATAACCTTCTAGCTAGAAAATTGACGAAATCACATTTTATTTCCCAGCATGGAAATAGTAGAACCTCTACTATCTCCATGTTCCCAGCAAGCACAAATCCATCAATATGTTGTTATATGGTAATTATGTTACTGTTTATTCTGAGTGGTGGCGATGATCTAATGCTGGCTCAATGTTGTACCAGCGTTCATGGTTCCCACGGGTCCTTGAATACAGGAAAGTCCTTAAATTAAAAAAAAAAATCCAGGCCTTGACAAGTCCTTAATTGTTGTAAAAACATAAATAAACCGGGAAAAGTCCTTGATTTCAATCAACCTGTCATATTTCAACCCGTCATATTTTAGCTGTTGATCTTGAAAAACGTCACGCACCGACGACAGCTAGTGATTAAATGAAAGAAAAACCTACACTCAATAATGATGTGGCTTAGGAATGTGATGTGCCTATTTTATCTATTTAATTGTTGAGAGAGAAATATCAATAATTAATGTGGGCCTACATGTCATATTTTCTACAATATTGTAATTTCACTGATATGCATGGTCTGAAATTTGATAAAAAGGGAATAAAAACCGCGAACCACTTTTCTAACATGCACAAAAAGGTCTTTGAAAAATATTGAAGAGTGCTTGAATTTCGTATTTGAAAAAGTGTGGGAACCATAAGCATTGTTGACGTTGGTCCAGCATTGAACCCGCATTGGGTCATTGTGCTGTGGTCGCTGTGTGACGTTTTGGGGCCTACATCCAGGTATTAGTCTGCGGTACAGCTTGGCTGTCTAGACATCCCCATCCCGAGGTGTATAAATATCATAGAGCACGAATCCTTACTACACGTATCGGATATAACACGATGCAACCATGGATCCCAAAATTTTACACTAGCTTTTAGTAGAGCTTTAGCTCTACTGTTGCAGTTGTCTGGGCTTAATGTATTTTAGTGTCTATTTATTCCACGACAATGACGTTAAATTCGTTGAGGCGAGAACATATCTAACGCCATGTGTCTGTTAAAAAGAACTTTCTTCATAGCACTACGAGCTCCAATTTTGACATTTCTTTTTAGATGCTCAGATAAACAGTTGAATATCTGTTTTTTCTGTGATGCCATGTCAGCCTTCAGAGATGACGCATGGCCCAGCAAACAGCGTAGGCCTACAGGTCAACCCAGTGAACTACATGTATATACAGTTCACTGGGTCAACAAGTCCTCCTCTGTCCAGTTGATTAATTAGGTCAGTTCGGTGACGTCACGCGTGACCCGGCTGCGTGACATTAGCTGCAGCTGGCATTGAACACCAACAAGCAGAGTGCTTGTATGCACGGCACATGCATTAGGCCTCAACACAGTTACACAGCCCAGCAAACACAAGGCATTCAACCAATGCTGTTTTAATGTTGGCCAGCATCGCCGTCGTTGGCCCAACATTGTATTGGGTATATGCCCTGTGTTTGCTGGGAGGACTGCATCATATTTCTACAGATCTGTAGAAATACGATGCAGTCTTCTCACCTGCCCAGAAAACACAAGGTAGAACATCATCATGTATCTGTATCCTGGGATCTGTATCGATGCAGATACAGTCATGTTATTATGTTTTTATAATATTCTGCCTCCATTCTCTGTCTACGTGAAAAGCGTGACAAGCAGTTCATGGAGGATATCCTTTTTTGCTAGGGCCAAGCAAACACTTACACAAGACATTCACCAATGCTGTTTGAATGTTAGGCTAGTGTCGCCGTCGTTGGTCCATCATTGAGAAACTAACAGCTCCAACTAAACAAGTTTCATCGTGTTTGTTGGGTACATAGCCAGCGGCTCTGGTTATCCTGGAGGTGTCGGTGACAAAATTTTGCTGCATTAGGGGAGGGGCTATCCAATTAAATTCTGATCAATATAATTATAAATAGTATAAATTGTATTAGAGATAAGGGCCTAATTGTTTGTATATTAAATACATGTATGCCTACACATGTGTTTGCATTTTATATTGTTTGTTAATTGAATGTTAGTCTATATAATCTCATTCTGAAATATTATTTTACCTATTTAAATATTTTGATAATATGATCTTCGGACAAGATTGTAATATAGTAGACCTTAATTAAAAAACGGAGAAATAAAAATTTGACTAGGCCTAAAATAATTATAGGAATATGCAGGCTTATCGGTACAATTGGCCTGCTATTGTCATAATTGATCTACAAACAAACAATAGATAATATCCGGTATTGTATGACAAAGTTATAATAATTGCAAAAAACTTTGAATGGACTTCAGATAGACTTTTGACTTGAGATTTCAGACTTATAAACTTCGAATTTTGGGCGTTAGACTATGGACTTCGGTTTCAGACTTAGACAACTGACAGACTTCAGACTTCGGTTTCAGAGTTGGATTTTGGACTTTGGACATACTTTGGCCTTCAGACTTTGGTTTTTGAACTCCAGGTTTTGAACAGACATACGTAGTACTTCAGACTTGGGACATAATTCAGACAGTTTTCGGACAGACGTCGGACATCAAACTTCACATTTCGTCGGACTTTCAATTGTGGACTTTAGACAGCAGTTTTCAGACTTCGGATTGTGGACTTCGGACATACATGTACTTCAGACGTCAGATTGTAGCCTTCATTGTCGTACATCGTACAGACGTCAAAATTCGGATTCAAAAACTCGGACAATTTATTTGTCACACAACAAAAACAAACATACATATGTAACCAAATAAGCTCAAGAAATACATTATAATATATGTTATGAGGATCAGGAGAACTGCTGATCATCGGTGATCGCTATCATGCAGAAGATGAAATGAATCGGGCTTTAGGCCACCGTTGTGCACATATAGGCTAAACTGGGCCAGGAGAACCTCCTGAGGATGGTGAGATGATTGAGATGACACTGTCCTCAAGACACAGGATTCGAAATTCGAGCCCTGGGGGTCTGAGGCCGAGCACGCTACCTCTCGGTCATGGAGGCTCCCCACAATACTGACTTTCACACGTGGATGGGGAAGAAACATTTTTTGTTTCTTTCAAACTGCCGAGACCGGGAACCAACTCTGAACTCTAACGTGAAAGGCAGCGGTGCTTCCTAATAAGACCATATGACGTAAAACTTACGAGATTCATTTTCCATGGTCAGTAAAATTAAAGCCATGGCTGGATGAGCATGTCAACCATTTCAAACCTACATGCTTGGTAGTTATTCTATAATATAATATAACATCATTGATATTATTACACGACTCGGAAAAAAACATCACATTCGTGTTGTAGCCTGGTTTTTTATTGCACGATATAAAAAATTGCAAAGACATCGTGTTCGTTTTGTAATGTTTTATTCCGCTATATATTCTAGTGCTGTGATGTTTTATAATGTTTTATTACACGATTAATATAAACATGTCATCTTGTTAAATAATTTATAAATTATTTTAGCATAATATATTTAATGGTGTTGCATAAATATATGTTCACTGACAGGGCTGATTGACAGGCGTGTTCAAACGCTTATTGGTGAACATCTCCCTCCCATCTCAAGGCCCCTTACAGCTGTCAGCATGATTGACAAGTCACGTCTGATCTAACGTTGGGAGTGATATTTCACGAGACATTGACAAGCACCTCAAAATGATGACCTAATCAAACACTGCACATGATATGGCCTCCTGTCGTGAGTTCCGTATTCCCTGATTCAACTAATTTAACTTCTACTGTTTATAAGGTATTGGATCTCATCAATCGTGCTATAACGAATAACTACTGTGTATTTAAGTAGGACCAAACGTCAAAGTAAATAATAATGAACATTATCAAAATATCACGATGGAAAGTGATTTTTAACGTCACAGATTCTACATGGCCAGCAAGAGATGGCAGTTAATATACAGTATTATCACATATGGTTATAATTTGGGCTTTCTAATCCCGAATATCCGCAATATTCAGTGTTGGCCTAATATAGGCTAAACTGGGCCAGGAGAACCTCCAGAGGATGGTGAGATGATTGAGATGACACTGTCCTCCAGACACAGGATTCAAAATTCGAGCCCTGGCGGTCTGAGGCCGAGCACGCTACTTCTCGGTCACGTAGGCTCCCCACAATACTGACTTTCACACGTGGGTGGGGAAGAAAGTTTTTGTTTCTTTCAAATCGCCGAGACCGGGAACCAAACTCTGACGTGAAAGGCAGCGGTGCTAACCACTACCCTAGGGCCCCCGCCCTACAGATATTTATGCTTATTCAGAAACAACGTTTGGGCTGTTCAACAATTACGTAACGCTTTTTTGAGTTTTTTTACCCCCCTCTCCCCTTCGCAACGCTTTTTTACCTTGTGTTGACTACAGACCGTAACGCATTGCTTAACCCCCCCTCCCCCTCTAGGCGTTACGTAATTGTTGAGCGGCCCCTTTGGTGGGCCTACTAAAGGCTATGGACTGACAGAAAACTGACCCTATGCGTGTTGTCGTATTTGAGAAGATGCGAGTGATAGTCATTTGGGACACACGAAAAATGAACACAAAAAAACAGTGCCCAGAATCCGTTTTGTAGACCATATTAAAACATTATTAGAATGAGTTCCAATAATGTAAAAATGAGGAAAACGAAGATGCAAGGATTGCCACTTCCTTGCGAGGATCTTAAAAATCTGAGGATTTGAAAAATCTGAGGATCGAGGATCATAGAACTGAAGATCGAGGATTTAAGCCTAAATGCGAAGATGAAGCTACAAAAAAACGAGGAATTTGGGAAATGAAATGCTTATTGAAAATAATTGTTTCAAGACCTCATAATAAGCCAGAATTCTAGCAATCCTATGTCACTTTTGTGAAGATGAAAAAGCGAGGGAAGTGAGGATTTTATAAAAGTGAGGAAACTGAGGATTTCGAAAATGTGAGGAAAGTGAGGATTTTGAAAATGAGAGGATTTGCCTCTAAAATGCGAGGAAAGAGAGGATCTGACCCACTCCTAAAGGGCCCCAACACTGTTCAGACACACCCCATCCCATGTTCGATCTAACCACACAGCAACCCAAAATTTATAAGACTTTCACAATTCTAGTCTCAAACTTAACAAATACGAGTAGTAATTTTCGCCCACTTGAAGTTGTGGGTCGCGGTAGCGATACACAACTTCCAAGTGGGTGAAAATTTAAATAAATTAACTTAGCAGGATACGGGTTAAAAGCTACATATAGGGCCTACAACTTATGAATAAGTAAAACAAGTTACAACAATATAAGCATTATTTTTTATTTAATTGATTTGAAGGTCAAAAGACCCAATAAGTATTGACAGTGCATTTTTGTACTGTTTTAAATTACAAGTTTATATAATGCTTCAAATAACATTATTTGAACGTACATTCTAAATTGTCCAATGGACTGAGATTTGGGACACATTTCACTTGAATTGTTTGGAAAAATAAACATATCACAGATGAGTTTAGGGTAGATTATGTAATCTTATATTAGCATACTATCTATGTATACATAATACATTAAATAAAATCTCCAATCTTTTATGAATGGAAATAAACAAATAATATAAATAACCATTAACTAATAAAACAATAACCAGAAGATAAACCGGACAGTTAAGGAGCGGACCAAATGATATGTGAGTCGGGGCTATGCATTTTCTCCTGGAGCAAACTTTTTGATGACATTACTGAACATTTTTTTAAACAAGGCGATATTGTATAACAACGTGACATGAATTTGTACTACAGCAAACTTATTTCACTGACAATTTTTTTCAAGAGAAACACATGTACCCCCCTCCCCATTATCATCTGGTCCACCCCTAACCATAGTTCACACAACATATTTTAATACAAATCGGCCTCACACATTGGAATGCATTAGCATTACTTTTTCCGATTTATAATCAGTTTACCACATTCAGTATATCAAATAAATAAGCCATCAAATTAACCTTAAAGACTTTCACAATATTAAATATCCCAAAATTAGTAATTCAGTGTGGCCAGTTGTTCAGCGAATATATATAACGCATTCTCTAGGCCTTAATTCTCTAGGCCATTTGGTTTTATTTTTTTATTGGCAATCAAAACTGGGACTGCTATTTATTCAAAAGGAGTCTTCAAATCAATTAAAAAAAAGGCATATCAAATTATTGGTTGCCAGTTGAGATCATAAATTAGTCATAGTAAATTACAAAAAGTTATTATTCACAAAAATATGTGTATAAAATCACTACACTTCATCTTCTTGAATAATTTGGCATAAAAATACAGCAGTTAAGACTTGTAAATAGGTATATGCTGTACGGTAATATAGTAGACTACTCATATATTTGTTTAATACTGCTGCAATTTTGTTGTTAGACAAAATGAATATCACCAATCCCAAATATATGCCAGTATCATCAATCGTTGCCAGTCTGAAGTGTTTTTACGGTTTTCTCCATTCAAATTTTGCCAGGTTATAGATTTCATCACAGAACGCATTGTAGTCGACAACACCTTTGCCACCCACTACAACATCAAATTTGTTGAAAAGACATGTCCATTCACGTTCTCCAACCATGCTTGCAAGTTCCAGTTCATTAAGAACACGACGGAACTGACTCTTGGTTACTGTGCCATTGTGTACACGGTCATAATCTTCGAAGAGTGGAAATAATTGCATTTGTGTCTTCTTTACCTGGCAAAAAATAAATACAAATTTATTATGACATTATTTACAGCATACACAGAGTATAATTAATGTCTCTGACAGCAGATTAGACATGAAAAACAAAAAGATAAAATTAATCAGATCATCAAAATAATTCCCCTCCTCAAAAATTTGAGAAACTACCTGTACTCGAGCCAGTTATTAAAAATATTAGATTTTTTGACAAGATAGGTGCCATCAGCCTTTTGTTTTTAATGAATACATCACATGGGCCATCTTGGAAAAGGCGCTTTTATGGATGAGTGGTAAACAAATGTATGGGATGAATTTCCCAGGCACATACTTTTAGGTCATATGTGAAAAAAATCGATGTCTGCTGTTAACCATTTTGTTTTCAATGGATTCTCCCCAAAAGTTATCTCCCCCAGATAACTAGAGAGCCATCATATTTATATGTGATCAAACCATTTGTTCGCAAGATATCATACCCACAATTAAATTAAGCTTTTTTGGTGGCTATCTTCAAAAATGGTCATTAATGTCTTAATGCCCCAAAAAAATATATGGGAAGAATAAATGTGTAAAAAAAAAGATAAAAAAATAACTCCCCCCCCCCCCCCCCTCATAAAAATGTGCTGCTCAAACACTTTTTAAAACTACAATTGATTAATGAGCCCATTGCCACTTCCACAATACCATTCAAAAGTGAAACTTCCAGCCAATAATATGTTCAGCTAAAATTCGAGAAAGAACAACCATAGGTTACTGTTATAAGCTGCGATACTGCCTAATAAGAGGTCTGAAATTCAAAAGCAACACCCCCCCCCCCCCTAATAATGAAAGAGACACATTATTGCATTGAACAATTATTGGCCAAGCATTAACCCTTTCAGCGGGGACCGTCTTTATACGCTAGATTCTGACGTATAAAGACTGTCCCTGCACTGAAAGAATTTAAATATTTATAATGGCCGTAGACCGATAACATAGGGATTCAAAAGCGGAATCTAAGATATCTAAGACATTCATGGGGTTTCAAATTTCAAACCCTTTGGTCTCTATTTTTTTTCAAAAAAATAATTCAGCGTTGTAAGGGTTAACCCTACACACAATACAGTAATGATTACCTAGGCTCATTCTGACCTCAGAGATTATATCTCTGATACCACATGCTGATTTTGCCTTAAGCACGCATGGCGATTAACCTGATGTATCAGCCATTGCCACGCGAGAATCAGGTTTTGAATAACCATTCCTATAACCACGGAACTATTTAGACATTCGCCTGGACTGATTATTGATCATTTTTTCACTATTTCGTTCAATCTATTAGTTTGCTGCAGGTAATCGCTATTTACTCCGTTCAGTTATGGATAAATTTAACCATCATAACTCGTCATTCAGTAATTTTTATTTGCCAGTGGTTTGAACCCGATTGAAAATTATGTCAGAAAACAACAACATAAACCTTCTCACAGCAGCGCGTAGGTAGAGAAAGTAATCCCTTGATGTTTTTCTATTTCTCTGTGAATAGATAACTCAAACGTGGCGGAGTAGTGATCTTTTATATTTGCCATATATATCTAGCACACACAAGCGTCTTTATAAGCTTACAGTTGGTATAACAACAAAACTGCTCGAAATGAGCAGTTTCTGCTAAAACATGGTGCCTGCTTACAGAGATGCAGCGGGGGTTTACCTGAGCGACATCTATGTGTGGAGAATGGATTGGGCATTATAATAAAAGTACATGTACCATGTTGGCCATCTCGGAAATGCAAATTGGTCAATATTAAAAAATTACCCAGGGTAATACATCAGGGTTAAAAAAAAATTTTGAATGAATATTGGCGACTGCAAAGCGTTTTTAATGTCGATTTGTAAGCCCATTTTGGATATGCAAATTAGCTGATTATCGAACTCAACCCGCATAATCCATCACAGGGTGATCAGAAGAAAATTCATGAAGATTAGATGGACTGGAAAGCATTTACGTTGCAAATTGTGGAATAATAATAACAAAAAGAGACAGCACCAAAACAATAAGTCTCCACCACATACTGGGTGGAGACTTAATGATCTGCAATACATGGGTCAATACAACAGGAAGGCATATGTGCAAAACTCGCAATGGTCAATGCATTTTATTGTCAGCTATGATGTATTGATCATGCATTGCAAATAATATGCTAATGCATGGTCAATGATATGATAAGTGTATTGACCATGTCAAGATGGCCACCATTTTTTATTTATGAAAAATAATCTAGATATGTAGGCCCTACACGTCATTTATGTTTCCTAGGTGATTTTGGGTTGAAAAATTTATTTCTTGCGAATTTAAGATAATATGACCTATCAGGTATATTTCACCCACAAATCCACCTGCCATTTTTTCATTTATGAAAAAGAACCTTAGTTTACCACCTAGAAAATGGGGCATATGTGTGCTTTATCCTTTTGTAGACATTTTTGGGTGAAAAAATTCATTTCTCGAGTTTTTTGATAGTTTGAACAATATTTAACACACAAATCCAAGATGGCTGCCATACTTTTTATTTATGGAAAAAAATATTCTTATTAAACTAAAAAAAATTAGCCAAAATTTTCTAATTATTTTTAATCTGTTGGGCAGGCAAAATTGAAGATGTTCAGCATTGTTAGAAAAAAATAAAAATATTATATGTTGGTCTACTATAATGATTATGTTCATTATCATAGGGGAGACCGGGGCTAGTTAAAACGATTTTCGGAAAATATACTCTAGGAGTCTTAGTTTTAGTGTCAGGTTAATGAAACAAAGCACTAAAGATCATCATTAACGGCGGATCTCGATGAGATAGACATAAATTGCCTATGTTGTTGGCATCACTGTTTAAATGTGACTTAACTGACACCTTGTCGACTGTTTCAAATAACCCCACACGTGGTTGGGCCACGTATGGCAGAGTTGCTTGATTTTGTGCCATAATTGTCATGAATCGGGGTTAGTTAAAACGTGTTCCGACTAACCCCACTTATGTTTCAACTAACCCCATTCCATGTTTCTACTAACCCCATTTCAAATGTTTCAACAAGCCCCATATTGATAAGCCTAGTTTGTACTGATCCAAACTTAAATCAATGCAACACATGACAGTGCAACACCAATGTATAATACCTTTTTATATGGTTTATACAGAGAGCAAAGTTGTCATGTATAGACTAAAGGCACCAAAGAGAATGAAAAGATAAGTTGATTCGACCAAAATTTACTCACAAAATCTAAAATGCGACAAACCTGTCTCTTTGAAAAAAATCGCTTCTGTTGACTTTTTGTACAAAATGACGTCATGTATGATGCCATTGGCATTCGCTAGGTGTCCTCACATGACCCGTCAGTATCATACTGAAGGCTTGAGATGCTGTGTTTCTACTAACCCCGTGCTTCAACTAGCCCCGGTCTCCCCTACATGTAAAATACATGTATCATGATTGACCTGATACTTCAGAACAGCAAATTTATTGAAACTTGTTGGTGCTCTGTTATTGTATTTTATACATATATAAAAAACACTGTTTATTTCTGGGGGGGGGGGGGGGGAGATAATACCATTCTCCGAATATGTAGTGTGGATGAAGTTTCAGAAAAGCTGTATTGTCCATATTTGCATCATTTATAACAAAGTAGAGCGATATTTGAAGATGTCACCATGAATCACATTGGTGGCCTAGATCAGCTCGACAGGTTGTCTAGCTGATGTTAAGCATTAATAAGTTTAAATTACAAGTACAGTGGTACCCCTGTTATGCGACCCCGGTTACTGCCACATAAAAACGGTCATATGGGTGGTCGTTTGTCAGGGGCATGAATTATTTTGAACACCAGAAAAAAATGAGCAAAACACATTCGCTGTGTAAAAAAACGTTTTTATTTAGTAAGTGACTTTTCATTGACTTAGCTCAAATTATTTATTGCACTTAGGTTTAGAGGCAAAATGTCTTTTTGTTTACTTCTGGAGAATGAATGGTGGCCCCCTTACAAACCGCATCCCTACTTTGGGTACAACAGGCAGCCGTAATTCTTCCCGGTAACTCCAGCAGTTTAGCCAGACAGCTTAGCTCTAGAGCGGTATTTCATCATTATCGCAGTCAACGCCATGCGGCATTAGTACAGTCAGCGTGTTTCTCACGGGAGACTCAATATATGCCGGGGCATCGTTGTGGATGGTGTGCCAGCATTAAGAAACTGTTGGCTTAATGTTGGGCCATTGGTGCAGTCGGCTGTTACAACATTGCTGTGAGCAGGCGACATATTCCCGCCAAACCTGATTACACAGCAAAAAACGATAGGATGATCCTGTGTCAGATTAATGTTAGGCCAGCGTCGTTGCAGCACTGGGTCGATGTGTCGTGTTTGATGGGCACTTCCTGGCAAATACACGAGACGTCTGCTTCCTGTTATTTTAATGTTGGTCCAGCGTCGCGAAATGCTGTTGGTCTGATTGTTAAATCGCTGCAAGTCCCTTTGTTCTTCTCGTGACGGTAATGAGGCTGACACTTTTAGTTCTACAGGGGATCAAAATATCGTCATATATATTATTCCCGTGAGATCGAAAATCTGTTTTAATCGTTATAATTCAACACTCAATTAGCATGATTAATAAATGTATTAGTCTATTTGAGTTTGGCTTTCATGCATCTAGTTTACATGCACATAAACAAGGTTAGCCCAAAGCTATTAATCTAACATTAAATCAATACCGGCCGGGCCGGCTGTGTCCACCGAGAGGACAACACCTGGTAGAAAACTGTAATATAACGTCTTACAAAGCCAAGAGGCAGTAACTACAAGTAATTACAAGTGAACAGTTAATGCCTATTAGCTTTCCACGGCACCATTACCGCCCTTCGCTCTGAACTCCTACTGCTCCAGTTAAGACTGTTATGACGACAATCTCAGCCCTACAGACAATAACAATACGGTGATATACAGTGATGTTTGAAATCATCTACCATCGTGAAATTTCACCAACATCACTAATTCTTTCTGCTTTCAGCCGACAAAGATGTTGCAATTTACATGAGCTTTAATTTAGCTCACATTATTATTCACATTGGGACGCAGATGGTTAATTGACTTCATAATCGGGCGACAAAGCTCACACCAACGCAGGTGACGATACTCGGTCTGTCAGTGGGTTGCCAGTCCCGGCAAACACTCCTATTTCAACCAGAAATCGTCATGGCTCACTCAGAATGCCTGGTTATAAACCGCCTCTTAAAAGTATCAATTTTTTTTAGATATTTTACCAAACATTTTTCAAGGTATAAACCGCGGTTACTAACCGGCAATATAGGGTAATACCATTTTTGAATTAATGCAAGTGCTGTCATTATAGCACCCGCTGGCTCACAAGGGTGTCAATTTTGCGATAATCATTCTATCAACACCCTCGTTCCCCCAGTGTCTCAGCAGTTCGAGTGCATCTCGGCGTGACTTATCAGCGAATTCCAGACGCTGATCCAAAGCCAAATTTTTGCCGTCGTATAACGTGTTAGAGGGGTCGTCGTTCTTCAGGGGTCCTTAACAGTGTAAAAGGCATACGTGCACAGAAAAACAGTCGTTTAAGGGGAGCAGTCGTTCTTGAGGGGCAACGCTGGACAGGGGTACCACTGTATATTGCAATGAAATGGAATATTCTCCACTCTCAAGGAACATGGCCGCCATTTATGATTTCTTCCAATATAGGCTTCAAACATTTGTTCTATAAATAAAGCGGTCTAAAATCTTTACTGAGCACCAAAAAAGTTGCTCACTGTCCTCCACACTTTTATTTTACCTGTCATGTTAAGTGTAGGTGTTTGCAATGTGTGTGACAATTTAATGCTGCAGAAATTCATGCACAATCATGGGACATTTCTTTTTGCAAATGTTTTGTGCTGCAATTTTGACATAGAACTATATTTGGAAGTTTTGTTATGTGCACCATTTTTAACTTTTAGATGATAACCCACCTTTTCAGCCAGTCTTGTCATGCATTTGTCAAGGATCAAATTCATCTCATCTGATAGTTTATTTTCCCTCCATTTCACTGGTGGTTGAAATTGTGTTACTTCTTGGAGTGGGGTTTTCTCAAGATTTTTCTTGGTAAAAATTTCTTCAATGTCATCAACTAATTTACCATAAAGAACATACTCATCATCTGGAGATTGGTAACTAAGAAGAAAAAAATACATTCAGTTAACATTTCTCTCTATATTTTAAACTCTTCGATACAAAAATTAACTAAAAATAAAACGATAAATTCCACCTACTTATCTTCTAATATATCTAGTTCTGACTGGCTAAGCTCAAACTTGCAGAGATCCAATGCTCTGCGAAAATTTGATTTTAACATTTTCCCAGTTCTCAGTTTATCATAATCCTTCATCCAGTCATGAATTCTTACACGCTCTTTGTAAACCTGGAAAAAAAAATATTGAAACAAAAATGTAGATGAATCCAAAAGAGAGTTTCAGAATAGAGGATATATACATTTTATTTGAGTAATTAAAAAAAAATTACCTGATCATATGTCACTGACTAAGATTCTTTTAATGATAAGTGGTCATAAGTATAACTATTGTGTTCACTTATACATATATACCGGTACACAAATGTCGAAAGGAGCTTATTATATTACATACATACAGGTACATTAAAACTAAATTGCAGTATTGAAAATAAAAGAAGTGTACTAAACAATATAAATAGAACTGTTGAAATTAATGACCCTTTTGAGCCTACTTGTTGCATGTATGACATGGGATATTCCAAATTAATTCATTCAAGAAAAAATTATCTAGTTCATCATCATGATGTTGTGATATATTACATATATAGGTAGCTGTGTTAGAGCTTTATTTTTGTGTATGCAGACAAGAAAACTCGAATGAGAAATAAACATAAAATTTGGTAGATTGGCTAATGTTCTGATTAAAATTGTGTATATTTGAGCAGTTTCTGCAACAATTCCCCCCTTAACTCTTAAAGCGCTGACATATTTTTATATAAACAAAGATACCAAAGGGTTTTTCAATTTGACATCACCTTAAATATCTTAGTTAGCTCTGTCCCCTTCATTTGAATACCTATGTTATTGGTCTATGGCCATTATATATATCTCAGAATCTGACATCTATAGACGTCAGAAAGTCGGTACCCACACAGATGGGGTTAATGGGAATGAAAAGAAATACGAGTGCTGAGAGGGCTAAAGAACTGGTGAAATATTACACCACAGTACTAGTGAAAGTCACACAAAATTATCATTGTACTGGGCTTTCACATGCTGTACTGGTGATACTTTGAGACTTTTAGAACAAGAAGATGTAATTAATAAAATCCAAATTTAATAAATCCAGTGCTTTGACACTAGTTACAGTTTTTTCAGTTTCTTCTATACATTTATAAAATATTTACTACATCACAATCATCAAACAAAAAGATAGTTAAGAGTTGCAAGATATTCACCTTTGTTTTGATTTTAATAAGAATACCCTCAAGATCCTCACAAGCACCAAACTCCACTGCTTCAGGTTTTTGGTTCGCCTGTCTTAAATCATTCATTCGCTCTACATAAGCCATTTTTGGTAATTCCTGTGGTTCCAGCTCCTGGGTTCATAAATAAAAAACACAATGTTAAAAGTAAATGTTTCTAAAGCATTCTTTCCAAGACATATGGTAAACATAGATGGTGTTCATTGGAAGAAGAAAAGAAGAATCGGGTTTCCTCCTCGGATTCATTATTTTCATTGAAGTTTAAGGTAAAAGATAATAATTTGAAAATCCACTCATTTGTGTGATGTAAAGAAATTAGGAAAGCATGTACATAGCTATTGATCTTGCCTGTTCTGGGGATATCAAAATATATTTGATAAGCTATATAATAATATGCAAATGATTTATCACGCACTGACAAGGGTCACTGTGATAACCTGGGTTACAGAGGCGGATCACAGAGGGGTGCCCGTTCAGTTAGTACAAATGATTTTTTTTTACTAAAATATGCTCCATGCCATTTTAGGCTTTAGAATTCAGCGACAGCTGTGATGCACCGACAGCTGTGATGCACAACTTCCCAAGTGAAAAAACGGTGACCCCCGTTCGTTAAATCCTGGATCTGCCACAGGGTTATGTTGTGATCTAATGTACAAGCAGGTCGTTAGTGAAAAATCACAGCCCTAACAACAGTTTGTCATTATTTATAGCCAGGAAAGTTGTATTATTGCCAATTTTAGAAGCATAGAGCATGAATTCCGTATATTGTGTGGAACTTTGTTAGTTGAGGGGGGTGATTCTGCGGATGGATAACACTTTTTCTATCATGCGAACCTGGCTCACAGTACCTAAAAAGTGAATTAACTAATTATGAAAATGGCTCAGAGTACCACGGTAACCTAGGCCATGGCGTGATTGATCGTATGACTAAATAAGCCATTGTAAAACATACAGATGTAGGTTTCGTTAACATGTTTCTCTCATTCAATCAATAAATCAATGATACACCTTTTTCATATGGAGAACAAAAATAAATTTAAATTTGTGGAGCGTGGATTTTTTTAAACATTTTGGCCGTGAGAGAAAGTCAGAGAGTGTTACAACTTCTGTAGAGATTTCTTAGCATTTGAAACTGATAAGGAAATGTAAATTTGAGTATCAGTAGTGATCTAAATCGAAACTGGAGATATCTATGCTCATACAAGTACAAGGTAAAAAGCAGTGATCCAAGTTCAGAGTCTTGTGGAACTCCAGATGAAAGTATCTTTATCTGAAAGTGTCGCACTCATCAAAAGAATGATATAATTATGTCAATTAGTAGGGCAGCAATTAAATAATCAAGAATCAATCATAGCAGAAAATAAACAGATATAGGTTAATGCAATAGCACCAAAAAGGTGCCACTCAATATGACACCCGCCCCTTAATCAAATGCAGCAAACACGAGGTGCTAACCCAGTGGTGGTATAAGGTTACCGTAATTACCGGACAATATCGCGCCACTTTTTTTTTATTTTGAGCTTCTGCGCGATATATAACAGGTGCGCGATATATGCTTCTTGATCACTGATTAATCTGTCTGACATGTCTGATCGCTCAGACGAGAGCACTGAGCTGTGAAAGGTCAGTAGTTTTGTCATCGCATTGGCGCCGTTATGACCTATGCCGTGAGTGTATAGCCTCGTTGACACGTGAATGAACACGGGTCATTAGGCAAGGTATAGTACAAACGGATTAGTTATGTCATGTCACTTGTCACTGCTACTCTCTAGGTCAGAATGATTAACTGCTCAATAAACTGACACGCTGACATTGTACAATAATACATCATTATGACCATGTTGGGGATTTTTTAGCATGTTTAGCGGCCAATAGTATGTGATGATGATTGATAAATATCTAGGCCTACGTGTTAGCGTGTAATATAACTGCACATCCATGCATGCCTTTGTAGGCTACATACCCGGCAAACACGAGACATTGACTCAATGTTGTTTAATGTAGGGCCATCTTCTTCGACGTCGGCCCAACAATAAAACAACATTGGGACAATGCCTCGTGTTTGCTATGTACGCTTACTCCACAACCCAGCAGACACAATACGTGGAATCAATGTAGGTTTAACGAAGATGATGGACCAACATTCAGCCAACATTGATTTAATGTATTGTGTCTGTTGGGAAGGAACGATACCACATGCTTTACTGGCGCGCGATCGACGGGAGTCTAGACGACATTCTGGGGCTTGCAGTTTTGAAATTTCGCCCACTACACAAAATTTATTTGTTAGGTTTTTATACCGATATTAACGTAGGTCTATCTCTATTTCGCCGACTCATTTCCATCAACGTTCATTGTATAGATCGTCGTACCCACATATAAACATTCGAAGATGATATGCATTATTTCCAGATTAACCACGGCCGGTGGCTGTAAAATGTCACACCTTCAATGCAGCAATCACCTGATTACCGTCTGGCGGGGGTATATACACTGGCTACTAGCTAGTTTTGCGTGGCCGAATGACGATCCCTGACGTAGAGAGATGTGCGTAGGCCTATATTTGTGTTAATTACTTGACTGTATTGATCTGCAACACGTTAAACTATAAACATGAAAGAATTATTAATTATTATTATTCAATATTATGATAATACTAAACACAATTTAATATAGGCCTATCCAGGACCCAAGCCGTCACAGATCAATCTTACTAACACACCATTAGCATTGGCGACTGCCGAGTCACCGCGATATTTTGAAATGCGCGGTAAATAACGAGTGCGCGGTGTGTAAGGCTCAAGCACTAAGAGAAGCCTATTTTTACCTTTTGCGCGGTATAGACCAGTGCGCAATATCGTCCAGCAAGTACGGTAGACAATAACCCAGTCTTGGTATAAGGTCAGTCTCCTATCTACGGCGCTGGCACAGCATCATACCCAGACTGAATGAATGTCCGTGTTTTCTGGGGCGCTCTAACA
Source organism: Flabesymbios commensalis (assembly GCA_964017125.1). Classification (NCBI taxonomy): domain Eukaryota; kingdom Metazoa; phylum Annelida; class Polychaeta; order Terebellida; family Flabelligeridae; genus Flabesymbios; species Flabesymbios commensalis. The sequence goes on from OZ024904.1 coordinate 67,566,449, forward strand.
GCAAAGAACATCAACCTCATGCCACCACTGATTGAACATCTGGTGAGACTGGTGTTAGCTAGGGTGCCACATGTCTGGGTGTGCAGGTGGCATACCCTGATGACAACTCATTTAATGTAATCAAAATTTTGTTTCGTAGACGCAACTATTATTCGACATACAATTCTGATTGTGGCACATTTAACATTAATTATTCCATTATTCAATTGATCTTCTCAGTATCTTTAGATTTTACACATATTGCTCGATTTATCAAAATGCAGTTATTAGGCAGCCTGGCCATGACAAGTAATGTGTGATATACATGTACTTGTGAGCCCATATCAGTTATTTTTTACTCACCTCAAGAAAGTCGTGGTAGCAAAATCCAGAATCATTGCAAAATTTTGCCTCAAGCACCTGCATTTCACTTTCATCACAATGTAGCTCCAGAGTAGTAAGACAGCGACGAAATTGGGAACGTGTCACCTGGCCATTGTTCTGTCTGTTCAATGTAAAATTTGTTCAATTCAGTTTATTTTCTTTAGTTCAAAACATGACAGCTGTTCTTTGTAGAAAATTACACTACGATTATAGGCATTGAATTACGTCACATTGCAAACTAGAAAGCAACCCTCTGTTATTACCGGCCACACATTTTGGATCTGCAAAATGTGCAACAAAGGACAGTTATGTTATATTAATACTGGAATTGAAAAAAATGTTGTATGGCATCATTGTGAAACACAGTGCACTAATTTTTATATTAACCTAATAAATAAACAAAATGGTGGCTGCTGGGTCATTTAAAATTGCATGTCCACTTGATTTGTAATGGGTTATTCTTGAGTGAGATCATACATATTGTTAAAATGTAATTTTCCAGCTATTTTGCATCATTTTGAGTAAATTGCACATAACCAATACGGCTGCCAAATGTGCCATTTGAAAAACCGATTGCTTCCAAACGTCAATCAGGTCACTGCATGCTATTTCCCAACATAAACACCAAATTAAATAATGATTTGATGGAAACCGGTTCTTCAAATGCGCCTAGAAAAAATCCTTTACTAGCTGTCATAGTAATGAAAGGTGCATATATGAGAATTAAAATGTCATATGGCAGTGGTATGTAATGTGCTATTTAATTTAGAAAAAAACAAATACTGTGGTGGTAGCAGATCATGTAGAATGCAGCAATGATAAAGAACAAACCTGTCAAAATCTTGAAACACAGGTTTAGCAAGAACCCTCCTTTGATTAACTCTGTCTCTGAGCTTGGATATGATGAGTTCAAATTGCTGCTTATGCTCATCAGATGAATATCTCCAATCCATGGTGCCTGGCTTAGGTACTGCAAATACCTCCTGTGGGGGCACCTGCTGATTGGGATTCTTCTCAAGTTCAGGCAAAGTGAACACTGTAGAATACAGTTTTTTTTGTTTTAAAATAAATGCATGTGATACTATAGAGGAGATTTTTTCATTTTAATATTTTTTAGGGCACTGTTTTTTGTGTTTCTTCTATAGCTACAGATAAATGATGTTTTGTGTTGCTTTCAATACTCTCCCAGCAGACCTGAGCTGGGCTGCTGTAATATATACCGGCACCTTTTTACATGTCATTTATGTCTGTGCGGTATAGACCAGAGCGAGGTATATGCCGCATATGCTTGATCAGTGAGCTCAGTAAATTAATCTGTCTACCCCCACTGATTATGGTATTGTCCTTGTTAACGCTTGACTATCACTTATCGTGAACGTGTGGGCCTGTACTGCATGGGTGCACATGTCGTTGGGGAGTTGTCAGTATACAGTGTCATCCATAGTGCTATATACTATCCAGCACTGCTGGGAGTGTAGTAGTAGTAGTAGTATTTATTGTAGTATGTAATGTCAGTATAGTAGCGTGCACATACCGTATGGGCCAGACAACAATGATGACTATCGTTCGGCATAGCAAAGCTCTGTATATTGCTTTAAGCATCTATAGTCCAGAGCTGTCAGTATAAATTCATCATGCTATATAATATCCAGTATTGCTGGAAGTGCATTGTCAGATGCGCGTACGGTATTGTATGGATCTGGTGACAATGTTGTGTATGGCATGCTTTATATATTGTTAAGTATTTTTTTCCGGTCTCGGCGGTTTAAAAGAAAACAAAAATGTTTCTTTCCCATCTACTCGTAAAACTCAGTATCGTGGGGAGCCTCCGTGACCGCAAGGTAGCGTGCTCGGCCTCAGACCTCCAGGGTTTGAATTTCGAACCCTGTGTCTGGAGGGCAGTGTCATCTCACTCATCTCACCACCCTCAGGAGGTTCTCCTGGCCCAATTTAGCCTGTATGTGCACAAAAATGGACTAAAGCCCAATTTATTTCATTTTATTTTTACTTAGTGGTTATTAATTTGCTTAATTTATGGGATTTAAAATTGCCTGGGACTGATCTCGCAAAATACTTTGAGTAGTTTGCAGCATATGAAACGTCTTAGAAAAGCTAATCCTGGCTGACCGGCGTCCCTGCTGTCCAGTATTCTGTAATGTTTGGAGAATGAGGAGATTTTGTGCACGGGATTTTAAAATTTGAACAACAGAGCACATTATTCTCCATATTTTACGGTACATATAAACTATACTTGTATATTCCATAAAATGAGAGTAAATAAGTGGGTAGAAGGATTGTTAAGTTAAAATATATCTAAAGGCTCTACAAGTAACAAGTGCCTGCTCTGTAGCGGTTATTTTTGACCTTGCTCGATTAAGTCCATTTATGGTATTCCTTTATATACTTTGTTTTTCCTTTTTAAAAGTTAGTTGTTTTGTTATTTTAGAAGTGCAAGAAAGAAAATAGGTGCAAGTGACAATTACAACTCACCGCTTTCTATATCTTTAGCAAAGCTCGTCCACAGAACCTGATCACCCATCTTCGGGTCTTGATATACTGCACAAAGCATGTCAAATTGCTCTGCTGTAAGGTTATGATGACCCAGTGCGCTCAAACCCAAATCACTCAGTCCTCTTCTGAACTGGCTTTTGCTAATCGAATCACTTCTTAGATGATCAAAGTCTTGGAAAAATTCACAGACCTAAAACCATACCCATTATATGTTTAGGAGGTGCAAGAAGGTAGCCTAAACATAATACATCATCTCAATTGTGTATTTGTACATTTGATTGACAGTAATTAACCCCTATTGCACTGAGGTCGACAATAGTGTCATTTTTGTGGTTTTATTCACACTTGTGTAACCAGTTTATAGAACTGAAAATGTCTTCAATCTATGAAAATATTAAAAATATGACCTGATTTTACAAACTTCAGTTAATTTAAGTTAAGGGTTAAATGTCTTGCCAGTTTAAAGCGCTAATTTATTTTCGTATAAACCATGGAGACCAAAGGGGTTTTTTCAATTTAAAATCATCATAACTGTCTTAGTTCGCTCTTTCTGATTAATTTGAATACCTATGTTATGGGTCTACGACCATTAGAAATATGTTGATTCTTACTGTGTGGGGATCGACTTTAGTCGTCAGAATCTGACGTCTACAGATGTCAGATTCTGTCGATCCCCACGCTGTAAGGGTTAAATAATCAAATGATTCTAAAAATACCATTTAAAAGTAGAAAAAGTTTTTCGGATACAAACACGAAAGCAGCCCTCCGTTACCGCCAGTCGGCCATATTGATCAGCAAACTTTGTCAAGGGTTATCGTTATGTAACAATATAAAACAAAATGGCTAGCAATCGGCCATTTTTTTGAGTTATCCTTGTGTAAGAACCAACATTTTGTTCTACATTCATGGTCTGGCTATTTTGCATTGTTTTTCAGTTACGTAAATATCACTAAAATACTCAAATTCAAGTTAATCAGTTTGCGAAATTAAAAGAAAATCTGATGAAAACTTTTTCCTGAATTGCGCTAACGAGCATTTCTTCGTTAGTGTCCGAAAAAGGCCTAATCAAAGGGTAGATGATATGGGGATCAAAATGTCACCAATACAATTTCCCAGTGGTATGTGATGGCTATGTGAAGAATAAGGAAGCAGAAGTTGAGAAATTATTAGCCATTTGAAAACAAATAACTGCGGCGGCGGACCGTGTGGAATACAGTAAGCAGCCCGCCTCTCCGAGGGCTGCTTAAATATTGAAAATTAATTATAAAAATGACTTCATTACCCTGCGTCTGTTTGTGAGAACCAGACTTCGAATACGAGCCATCAGGTCATCAAAACTGATTTCACATATTTTGGGCTTACTGGTTGCTTGGCCATCCGTCGATTTCTTCTCCAACAAATCAATAGGAGGTTCTTGAGTGTAATTAACAAACTCTAACCAAAAAAACAACAACAATTTTTCAAATTCAGAAGAGTTGAATGAGAATTATAAAATTTATATCATGACAAATGAAGGAGCAGGTCCAATAATTTACTGTTCATGGGCTGGAGATATGTCTTCTATTACAGGTTGATGCTTTTGTTGAAAAAAATATCATATGGACTGAATTTACCTACAGCAACGAAATGTATTAAATATGTCTACTGGTAAATTCTAGATAACTTACTTATTACACAGATTCTACAAAACCTACAAATATAAGCTTACCAGGATCTACAGTTTGTACAAAAGCTGGGTAGTTCACATCCTGTGTAACAGGGTCACAAAATTTTTTGCACAACAACTTTAAATCTTCGGGCCCAACATTAAGACTGAGGAAGTGCAGAATCCTTCCAAACTGAGTAGGAGTTATAATTCTACTGTAACCCTTACTCTGAAATAAAAGAATACATACATTAGATCAGAGGATAAAAATGTACGGACAATATATATATACCACAGACTAATTCAAAGGTGAGGGATGTTTCATAATAATTGTGGTCTCCGATGCAGTTTTAAACGTTTACAGCCACACATATATATATCTATATATATATATGCAATATGAAATAATATTTTTGCTCAAGAGATATAGGTCAGAAAGTAGGTTAAAGGTCATAACCACTCAAAAGGCACATACTACACCTGTTGGTGATGTGTGTGCAATTTGAAAGGAATCCCCCAGTGATATGCTCTGTAAATGGTACTGTTACTTAGTTAGGCTTAAAGTTATTTTAGCTGAGAGGTGTAGGTCAAAAAGCAGGTAAAAGTTCATAACCTCCAAAATGTACATCCATACCCCCAAAGTGATATGTAAGCAATATGCACTGGAAAGGGTGTTTCACTTGTTAGTAGACTTCAATATATACTAAACAGTGAAAAGGGGCTTGATTTTAGAATGTTGTTCATTTTGAATTATTTCCCCCCGACTGCAAAAATCTGTGGCAATTTGTTTGATCGAATGATCGACTGCAAAAATTTTTGTATCTTTTTTTCTCCACTGACCGACCACCACCACTAAATGGCTTCGACTGAAATCCGCCAAGATAAGATTTAGTCAACAATGGCCTAATAGAGTGACATAATTAACATGAATATACGCACGTCTGAAGTAACCCGTCGACCTTTGTGACCCCGTGAGCACGATGATTTAGTGACCTAATTTATATCAACACAAGAAGTGCATTAGGAAGAGGGATTTATGATTGTTAGAATCTTAGAGGTAGAATTATTTTTGTGAATATTTTTTAAACAAAAAACAATAGACCGCAAATGAGCCAGCATTGTGCCGACATTTAATCTTATGGTCAGCAGCGCCCAGGGTGACACGTAGGATAAACAACACAATAGCGTGATTGACAGAGCAGACATGCACATCCCACATTGAATCAACGTCTTGAATTTTCCATGTGTGCTCACAGCTTGCCGTGGCTTACAACACAAAGTGCTAAATCACTGGTGGACCACTTTTACCTGACATTAGGCCAGAATTGAGGCACCCTCATCATGTCACTGCCAGTCATATATCAGGGAAAGACACTAACTGATTTCAGTTAGTAGCCCAAAGGCGAAGGCCGGTAACTTCAAATAATTACTGGCCCTTAGCCTTATCGTTCTAGTCCTTAGTGTACACAGTATCAAGGGGAGTGTAATTTTCCCGTTGACCCAGGGCCAGTATCTCAGGTGATTTCCTGGCCCTTAGTGATTATTACTGGCCTCGGGCCAACGGGCCAGAGTTAGTGTCGATCCCTGCATATCAAATCACTTGCAGCTTGAAAACTGTTGTGTAGTTTCGCCGTTGGACATCATGTGAGTTGTGTCAGTTGAGCCAGCTACTGTGAAAGCTGTTGTATATTCGCCATGTGTAGTGGGCGACATGTTGAGAATAATATTAGAATAATAGCTCAAGTGTGTCAGTCATCATTGAACACATCAATACTTCCAACTGAGAATAAGAGTGATACTGTAAGTGACATGACTTGGCTGATCCCCTCTCTTATATTATTACACCCTGCTAATGAGCCGTATTCGCTCACACGTGAGCGAGGCTACCTGTCACAGCAGGTGTCAATGTACACAGCATATAGCCGTGCTAACTGTGACGAAGCTACTGACATTTCTCGGCCGATATCACTCAGATCCGTGATCAGACAATAAGAGGGATTAAGCTGTTCCACAGCCATACATATCGCGCACCTGTTGGATATCGTGAAGACAGTTAATTTTTTTTTCAAAAGTAGCGCGATATAGTCTGGCAATTATGGTATTTTTTGTGCTTAACCCTTTTAAGCCTGAATTTGCCATTGTCATCTTCATCCACTACAAGCAGCGAATTACTGTCGCAATTATCGACTTGTAGTGGATGAAGATGATTTGATGCTGTTTAAAAAATAAAGAAAGTTGCCATGAATTGGTAAACCAGTTTCATGAAAATTTTTGTTCTAAAGCCCTTGGTTGGTGGAAAATTAAGTCTGTTTTAGGGATGTAAAATGATGCTTTAATGCAACGTGAGGGCTTAAAAGGTTAAAAGGAATTGTGCCGGATCGACTAGTCCTTCTCCAAAAGGATGGGAGAGAATCAGCAGTTGATAATCAATCCTCATTTTTTACTATCAAAACAATAAAAATGGCTGTTAAGTTTCACTTAATGAGCTTTGTTTTGAAGATGGCATTCCGTAAATACTTACCCTATCATAATCTTTAAAATATTGGTACATCATTAATCTTCGTTTGCTAGCTTGTTCTTTAAGCTGATCAATAACTTGTTTCACACGGATTTCTTCTTCTTCACTAAGTACAGGCAGATTCTGTAGACAATGACACAAACAAATGATCATTGAAAAGGATAAATATGAGAATTTCAAAGTTAAAGTAGAAAACACACCTAGGCCTACAACTAAGCACCAATAAACTAGTGGCAATAGTTGTATTATTCAGAAATTTCGATTGCATGTGGGTTGCAATTATTTCCTGTCATATCATTTTGTTGAAAAGATACCACTGTTTGTATCTATAACATCATTGCGATATGTATGTGTCTGTATATTGACCAATCACATAGCAGATCCCGACTTTCCCCCTAAAAGGCATGTTTTAAACCGTTAACGAAATGCTCTTATTCTTCACAAAATAAGTGTACCGAATTCCATGGAACTAGTGTGGCCACCAGAAAAACACTGCTGGTTTTCCCATTTGCTTTGATATTGGGAATGTAAAATTGATTTGAAATGATCAATTTTAAATTATCTGTAAGATAATAACGAATTTAAACAATCACAAAGAGAAAAAAATTATTCCAATCATATTATACTGTATTAATAATCCTTGTGCTACTGAACTGTTTGCTTCTTTTTCTCATGAAATTTCTGATGCAATTTCCAGCTTTAAATGACGAAAAATTCATATATTTTTGAAAAATACCTGAGCATCTACCATAAACTATTTTATAATCTCAACGACATATCATTTGGACTGAAATAGCTTTAAAAAGTGTATATGTACGGGCCCAACATCACAAAAGTTAACCCTTTTTAAGGTAGGCATGTTTTTCACCCGTTTTATTACACAATCAAATCACTGTTAGCAGCTACTGGGAATGAAAAGAGTGTTTATTAATCAAGATTTGCAAATGCGGTCTCAAATTAAACAAATATGAGTAATTTTCACCACTTGAAGTTGTGGGTTGTTGTAGCGAGACTGTGTTCAAATGGATGGAAATTTAAATAAGATAACTTAAAAGCTAAAGGTTTAACATATAATTTTTACAGTTTCCTTACTCTGCCAAGTATTCCATCAGGAGGTCGAACAACCTCTTGTGTTGGTTTTTTCTCAAGGTCTGGAATATTGAAAGCTACAAAACAGAAAAGTTATGTCCGAATGAGCTCAAAATGTAACATTCCAAATGTTGTCCAGTTTGAAATTTACATAGTACAAATAATTATGATAAAAAATATAACATTGTATTGTAATTTAATCCAGGGAAATTATATAATTTTAGTACATGTGTACCCCAAAAAAATTTAATTTCACTTTTATTCATAGTGTTTTTTACGCAAAATTTGCATAGCAGGAAAAAAACCGGTCAATTCTTAATTCTGCTGATTTTTCAAAATCACCCCCTGCAAAATAAGTGTGGCCCAGCAATGACATGTTCTGCGGACTAAAAAGCATGATAGAAAAACTTTACACGTGTAGACTAAAACAAATGTATATAAATTTGTTGATGAGTGATGTTTTTCAATTATCAAAAACACACAGATCTATTTTCAACATTTAATATACTCTACTCAAAAGATAAATCTTGCAAATAAAACTCACCATTTTCCATCATGTCACAGAATCCTTTGTATCCGACACGTCCATCTGGTATGCGATAGTATTCCATAACTTTTTGAATCTGAGGTCGAGATAATTGAGCTTCTTTACCCAACGCCAATGACAATCCACAAACAAACTGGTTTTCAGTGATAACACCACTTCTCAGTTTATCATAGTCCTTGAAAAACTCGATTGGTCGGACACGATACTTATGTACAGCTACACGCATTTGGTCGAAAATTTGTTGAAGATTACTGTCAGCACCAGGCTAGAACATGAAATAAATGAGATGTACAATTAAATGATTAATATGATGAATGTTTTGTAATATATATATATAAATATTACACATTCTGAAGTGCTGCACCTAATAAATTAATTACTATTTTTTTTTTTAATGTTATGATCTCTGTGTAAATCAATATTGAACAATATATATTGTACACACCATACTGTATCCACGACTGCGTTTGTTATTTATTTGCTGAAGGTAATTCAATATGTCCACAGAATAATGTTACCAATAACAAAAAAAGGGGAAAAAATTTCCAGTACATTTTCGTAACCATACAAATGCGTATCGGGAAACTATACAATTTTAGCAATTTCTTACTTTAAACACTAGAGGGGTGTAGAAATAGACTTTCAAAAATTAAAGTTGGTTACATCAAACGCTGCATGTCAATTTAAAGTTATTGAGGATATTGCCTGGACTTCTATATCCATGTCATCACAACACAGTTGACATTTAAAAAAAGAAAAAAAAATTCACCTGAGGTGGTAAAAAGTTGGAGACATTAGGAACACTGGGCAGAGTTGTAGAGCTTTCTTCTGTTATTACTTGATCTATTGCTTCCAAATCATTATGAAGGTTTAAATAATTCATCAGTCCATTTCTTTGAGGATCACTATACTTGCGTACTAGAAGTTCCATATCTTCCTCAGTGACTTCTGATCGACGAGGAAAGCTCCTGTAAAACTGTAAATCAATTCAACTATTTTACTCACAATACGTGTCATGGTGTTAGACTATCATAACAATAACAATATTACGCTCATCACATTTTTATACTAAGTCATTCATATATAATATACTCTGTTTAAAATAATGCATGATATGGTAGTTTGCATGTGGTAATATTGAAATTGGTGTGTTTATTTTGCAATTTCGTCATATGATGTCAAAAGTTTTATTTGACTGCAAGGACATTCAAGTCTGATGTGCAGTCTTAATAAACTAGAATTATCTATACATCATCATAAGTATACTTTTGCTTTGGACAAGTACATTTTAATAATGACTTGCCCTTCCTAAAATTCTCAATGTCAAGGCTTGCCCTAACTTGCTGCTTAGGGCACTTGATAATATAAGAAAAGATATTTCAGCTACAAAATACATATTGGTGAGTAAAATATCCCCATCTATAATACAATGTTTTTTGGCTATTCATATCACATAAAGGAACCTCATATTATACATAGAGCCTAGTACAATTTTTTAGAGCAGAGCAATAAGTGAACTTCACGCCCATCGTCAACAAAAAGATTCCATGATCATTGCTCTAGTGGTAAGTATGTAACAATAACAACAACAATGTTAAACTGTATTTCACGGACGATGTATTGGCGGATACGCGATGCTGGTGAGGGGGCACTGCCAAGTCAGCATGAAGAGTACACTAACCAAATGCTTTCATGTTGGACTACTGTCATCGACACTGGCCCAACATTCAATCAGCATTGGTCAGTGTTGTTTGCTGAGAGTGCAAGCCCCTCTCTCACGTCCCAGCTATTCGGCAGTTGTGCCACCTTTTACAACCATGAGCCGATAGTCAACGCGGTTAATCTGCAACTAATTCACACTCCTCTGCTTATCTTTAAAGGAGTGGTCCACTGTGTAAATGAAAATTAAAAGGCAGGCTAAAAAACCTTTGGTCTCCATGGTTTGAACAGAATAATTCAGTGCTTTAAGGGTTAACGCTGGCCCAACAATAAAACTGATGGATCAATGCCACGTGTCTGCTGGGGAGGGTTTACATGCGAGTCACGTTATATCAACACTGCCACAATGCTGTAGACTACCAGCAGCACTATCACAGCATCAAGGCGGTGGTGGATAAATCACACCAGCTGTTGCATGGACTCCAGGGGCAATATGTCAGCTTGTATACATGTACAGTTAGGTAATCAGGTAATACCGCTATGCGTGCATTACGCTGGCCACATCGCATAATGTGGGGAAGTGCGCACACGCGCAAAATTAAGTGTGCGCATAACGCATTAGAGTATAAGTGAGGTATAAGTGAGGTGCTTTTCAATGGTGGATGCTTCAGTGCAAAAAATTTCGCATGCATAAAAGGGGAGCACATTGTTGGGGGGTAGCGTGAATGAGAGCGACTACTGTACAAGTTTTCGTTTTCTATGGGATTGTTGTTATTGGGCACAACAGTATGTGAATTGAAAAAAACACATTGGTCCCCATCAATGGCGGATCCAGGATCTGAAAAAAGGGGAGGCCCCCGGTTTTGGGGGCTCGCCCCCAAGATATTTTGTAAATTTTAGCGATTCAGGTGACTTTTTAAAGTATAGGGGGGGGAGCGCGCGCCTCCTGCGCCCTACCCTGGAATCGCCACAGCCCATGGTTTATAAAAAAATATTTCAGAGCTTTAGGGTTAAAGTCATCATGGTGGCAACAGTTGATGTCCAAAATTTGCGGTTGTATTATAGACAGGGGTAGAAGTTTTTCATGTCATCCGAGACTTCAAATCCTCACTTGTAATATACATGGGGTCGCATAGATGGGGATATACAGTAAAATGAGAAGATTTAGAACAATTTTGGTACTGGTAAATGTACATCAATTGACAATATTTATTATTCAACAGAGCTCGAAATTGGCCCCGTCCGATAGTCCGAGACGACCACGGTCTGGGAAGGACGAGTTCAGTTTCAATGAGCTTGTCCTACTGAACGAGTGCCCCTGCTTTACAATTATTAGGAAAAACAAGTGATATTTTTTGGAAGGACTAGTTGATTTTTTTAGCTAGTTGTCCAACTGGGCAAGTGGAAATTTAGTCCAATTTCGAGCCCTGTTCAGGTCAAAGAGTTTTGCAAGCAAATAAATTGCACAATAAAACCGAGATTACGTCGATGTGAATATTTGCTTGAGAGCATATTGATTACTGAGTAAATAATGAATGAACTCAATTCAACGATTGTGTTACGGGGTGGTTTACAATTTACTAATGTGCATGTGCATTAACAAGGTATTATAGTATTATAGCTGAGAGTTAAAAAATTAAGGCCAATAAAACTATGCAGCTGACAACTGTTACCTGGCTTTGCTGAATCACACCGATATGATGACGATCAAAATCTTCACAGCATGTACGAAGGTTAATGCCATGATATTTGTAATATTTGCTCAGCTGTACTAGTAGACTCTTAATTTTGTTTTCTGATTTTGGACTTAATGGTCTCAAGGACCGTTTTGTGCCCAACCTGAAAAAAAGAAAATAATTATATTATATTTATTTTACATGTACAGCATACCCTCGGTACCAGACCACCTCAATAAGTGGACCACCTCACGCCTCGGACCACTTTTGTCCAGTCCCAAAGTTTTTCCCATTGACGTAATGCTTAAGGATTAACCCTTAGCGGACCGCTATTCGGGACTCGGACCACTTTTTATTGCACAAAGTGCCCTGAGCAGCAAGTTAGGGCAAGCTTGCTAAGCGGACCACCTGGGACATCAAGGGTAAAGTTTTTGAGCCTTTTGGATCACTGACTGAGCATTCACACTTGTGAAAGTCGCGCTTCCACGCTTGGATGCCCACAAACGACAAACAATAATTATCTGGATAAGACCTTGTAACCTCTATGGTCCTTGTGAGCTGAACGCCCTCCACCGTGATATTAATCTGGCAGTCTTGGTGAGGCATTAAAATTGCCATGGGCCCTATATGGTGGACGTCGCGCCTTTATGCTTGATTAAACCGTCTGATTGCTCAGAATGAATCTTATTTCATGTTCATTTTAATCTATTGGTAGCTTTTAATATTTAAGTAAGGCTGATAACGATACTTCATTCTGTATCTTTATAAGATAATTTACTGTAGACTGTTCTTTTTGTAACTATTTTAGAAAACTGAATCACAATTGGCTACTAAGTAAAATAATACATGTATGTAATATAATTATCGTGATTAATCGGAAGTAGCAACACTATTCCACGAGGGATTTGACCCTCAGAGCTCAACATATCAACGTTAATTTTTTTGTGCACTCGATAGGCCCACATGTAATTATAATTAATGCATGTCAAATGGTTGGCCAGCATTAAACCAACATTGGGTCAACATCACACATCATAGTACAGTGTTGAACTGCTCTCAGTCACATTTAACTTGATGCGACATCAGAGAAGCGTCAAGAATCACCGCTAAACACAACTTTTTTACCAGCAGAACTGTCGGCCTTCATTTAATTATCGCCTCTGGAATAGTATTTTAATGCTCTTTTTTGTTCGATGTCTTACAGCTTACAAGATATAACAAGAGCACACTCGATAATAGCCCGCCGCCGAATTATGATAAAGAAAGTAAAGACGAATGTCATCACGTAAATAACAACCCAAGATATAAATGGTATGGTTAATAAGATAGATACATGTATAATATGATATACTATATAATACTTGCATAGACTACAAGCAGATCTATAAGATGCGTCTGACAAAAATGTTTTCTATTGGTGTCATAAAGATCAAAGTCGATATTTGAGGAGGGGGGTATTACAATAAAAACGTTGTAGTCAATTGATGAGATGAATGATGTACAGATGATGATGTGAGGGTGGGGGTGATAGGGCATGGTGAGTTATTGAGAGCTTTTTCTTTCGCTCGCCCGATAAGGGGTTCTGGGCATGTCTAGGGGATCTACCCCCAGACATACCCAGATGACCGAAGACTTGGGTTTCGCTGTGCAATTTAATGCTGAAACTCCGTGGCATTAATAATAGAAAATAAAGTATTGTAAGGCCAAAAATGACATTATGCTAATTTCACATGGTATTAATGATGTTAAAAGAGGTCTGGGTAATAAAGAGATATGCACACATGACATCAAAACACAGAAATGTCCAAAGGAAGACAGGTGCATGTAATGTATGTAATCAATTGAAAACGAGACATTTAAAAAAGTTCACATCACATTAATATTTAAAATTGTGTGTTACATGTATATAGAAAACTGTAGCGGTTACAATTTTTTTTCAATTCGAAGGTTTAAAAAACATTGCAAAACCGACACCATACTACACAGAAACAAACAATGATTAACCAGTAGTGGTTCATTACAAGAAATATACTTTGCATGAAAAACACTACAGGTTAGACTTAGCATGGTTGAGGTGAAATTATAAGACTTTATGATAATTAATTTTATGCATGCCTACCCAATAACTCTTGGTTATTCACATGTGTGTCAACTGTCAAATAATCTTCTTTATTTCATCAAAATATGCTGTAGTTGAAATAGTTTTTATAATATTATCACTTCATGCTTGCATGGACTGATATTGTTCAAATATATAGAACTGATTAGCAATCATAGAAGTATTCAGTTGTGTGCTTCAGCAAGATGTATGAGTGATCATTATTGATGTTGCATGGTGAAAGAAAACGTTCTCGTCAATTTGTATCTGTATGATATGTGGCAGTACGCACTATTGTGCTATCGCGCCACAGGGGGGCTGGCGAGCGCAGCGCAGCTTATGATGATTGCAGCAAACTGTCTTTGAATGCTGCAGGTGAAGGTACTAACTTACTTCTACTTTAAAATGTCCCAGTCCCGCACTGTTCTGTTGTAGAATGAGTTAGCGAGTGCTAATTTTTTTGCAGGTAAATATTTGTATTTGTAGGCAGAATCTCGTACTCTGTGGTCAGCCGTCTGTAGGATATGAGTAGGTAGGACCACCGCACCATTCACTGCCTTATACAGCGTACACAGTCTACTCATCTTGCGTCAGGGTTGTCTATTGAGGTTGGCTCAAGTAGTGGTGTGCCTTAGCTCGGTCAGCCGGTTTATCCTGCACACCGTAAAGCTTTGGCTCAGCCAGCACAGGGGGCAACAGCTTTCAGCCGCCTTCATCCGGTGTAGCCATGTCGTTCTCTCCGAGGCCGTGGATTGATGTATTTGCTTTACCAGAAAAATTAAACATGGCGGTGACTGAGAGTGATGTCGACCCTGGAAAATATCCATAACTTTTTAATGATTGTGCGACCTCTGAGCTCAGCATGCGGGCATGGAACTGAAATGTTACCGATTCTAAAAAAAAAACTATTTTCGACCTGATTATTGACCGATATATTGAGATATGACAGTCCAAAGAGTCGTATGATTTTGTACACGTTCAATCTGTGGCTGAAACCTGTTTCAGCCACTGGGGCTACACCCGATGTAGTTGCACCTCTCACCAGTGCCTCGCTGTAAACAATGACAACGAGAGTTGCTGGATTTGCCGAAGCCTTAATTTCACTATTTCTTCTGAATGACCCACCATAATTTGCTGTCGCCACTCTCATCTTCATCCATGATGTTTCAGTTTATTTCATTATAAAAAAATTCACTTGATGACTTTAATTTTGTTTCAAAATTGAAATTTTCAGTAGCTGCGTCGTGAATGGGTGTTGGTCCGAGCTGCGCGCGCCGATCCCCCTAGTACAGCTACATACAGTCAACCTGGGTTTGAGGCAGTAATTGTAGGAAGTGTGTTTTTATTTTAGAAATTGTTAATAGAACAGATTAAGCCAGTGAAAAGTGTATTGGTTTGTGATATGAGAAATATGATTCATACACTCCAGCTGTATAATATTGTTCTGGGATATCAGTATAAATATGGTCAATCATGGTGTTGAGATCGGTAGCTGGTTCTTTCAAACATTGTGTGTGGGTACTAGGCCAAAGAGAGTTTGAAGTTTTAGTCAAGAGATCATAATTAAAATCTCCTAATATAACTGCTGGGTATTTTATTAATTCACAACACCTCTTTATGGCATTTTTTATTAGTAACATGCATAACAAATTTGAAGAGGATATGTGAAAAACTTTTCAACTTATCGCGCCCACAAGGTCAAATTATTGACGTAAAATGAGAAAAATCACAATAAATCGGCCATTTTTTTCTTTTTTTCAGCCATTATTGAACTTGTCCAAGAACTACTTATA
Source organism: Flabesymbios commensalis (assembly GCA_964017125.1). Lineage (NCBI taxonomy): Eukaryota > Metazoa > Annelida > Polychaeta > Terebellida > Flabelligeridae > Flabesymbios > Flabesymbios commensalis. Next base: position 67,582,348 of record OZ024904.1, read on the forward strand.
AGTAACATACATAACAAATTTGAAGAGAATATGTGAAAAACTTTTCAAGTTATCGCGCCCACAGGGTCAAATTATTGACGTAAAATGAGAAAAATCGCAATAAATCGGCCTTTTTTTTTTGGCCATTATTGAACTTTTCCAAGAACTACTTATTAGTAATATGCATAACCAATTTGAAGAGGATATGTGAAAAACTTTTTAACCTTTCGTGCCCACAAGGTCAAATTATTGACGTAAAATGTGAAAAATCGCAATAAATCGGCCATTTTTTTTTTTTTCGGCCATTATTGAACTTGTCCAAGAACTACTTATTAGTAACATGCATAACCAATTTGAAGAGGATATGTGAAAAACTTTTCAACTTATCGCGCCCACAAGGTCAAATTATTGACGTAAAATGTGAAAAATGGCAATAAATCGGCCATTTTTTTTTTTTTCTGCCATTATTGAACTTGTCCGAGAACTGGTCATTAGTAACATGCATAACAAATTTGAAAAGGATATGTGAAAAACTTTTCAAGTTATCGTGCCCACAAGGTCAAATTATTGACGTAAAATGTGAAAAATCGCAATAAGTCGGCCATTTTGAATTTTTTTTTCAGCCATTATTGAACTTGTCCGAGAAGTGGTCATTAGTAACATGCAAAACAAATTTGGGAAGGAAACATGAAAACTTTTCAAGTTATCGCGCCCACAAGTAAATGTTAACGCCGACGCCGCCGAACTTCAATTGCAATAGCCCACCTTTTTTAATTAAAATTAAAAGGCGGGCTAAAAAGGGGATCTGAAATTAGTAAATCAACGTTGTACATCAATATGGCAAAAGCTACACGTAATAAGCTTAGGCTCAAAGAAAAAATAATCTCATAGATGCAAGTCGCACTCACAATCAGCGAAAATTAGCAGATTAGATGAAGAATATGATGACCAACAAGATCTGTCTTCTATTCCTAAACCATTTTTAGATGCTCCAGAATGGATAGATTCTATTCCAGAGTTCTGTTGTGAAAATCTGATACCACTGAAAAGTTGATGACTGCTCAAGATAGTTTGCATGTTGCTGCTGTAAGAGGTAGCATACAAACTGCGGCAAACTTAAATGAATGTAAAATAAATGTTTTTATTTTAATATTTATTTTATTGCTAAATGAATAAAGATATTTATTATCGTATGTGTTTGTTTTGTGTTTGTTTTATCTCTTAGACACGTAGGTAATGGTACACATACTATACTTAGGGCATAGAAATTTTCATATATTACAAGGTATAAATGTACAATTTCAGTTAGGGGACCACCTCGCTAATGGGACCACCTTTGCCGAGTCCGTTTAGCGAGGTTCTACTGTACATCCTTCTCATAATCACTGCACCAAAACAATAACTAGAACTGTGTTTTCAAGGAGCTCGTCCGGTGCTTTTCTTTATTATGGAAGCGGTTTCAAGGAGAACTGGTGTACTTCCATGTTTCGCTTAACGCAGCACTGCTATAGTCAGCGAAATTCACCCAGCTCTGCAATTTTTGCAGCTCTGCACAGTTCCTTTTTCTGATTTTTTCTATTTTCGTTAGGATAGGTTAGGTGAAGATAACTAACTAACTAACTAACTAACTAACTAACTGATTTTGAAATATATGTTTTTTATTATCAGTTGTTGACCAGTTGTTTTTTATGATGAAAAAACGTGTCATAAAATTACTCACATGCAGTGGGCAACCACACATGCTGCAAATTGCAAACATGCAGCAGTGTAAGAGTTAAACATGTACATTAACTCGGGCTAAGGCCTAAAAAATATTGCTTGTTTCCATTTTCGACCGACCCTAAAAAAACAGGTGACTCAAACTTTTGGCTTTGCCTGGGGTTACCGTATTAGACTGTATATGTCACAAACGTTATAAGTCGAAGTGGGGAATGTGACAGTATACAGACCATAGATAGTACGCAACCATGGATAGTACGCACTTCAAGCAGTTGGTATGATCTATGTGTATGGCATTATATGATGAATGAGGGCATGAGTTTATGATGACATTGTATTACACATTGCAGGGTGAATATTTTGCCAAAATTGACGTTAAACATAAAGTTTGTGTAATAGTTATCAGTATCGTGTCCATACTCAGGCAGTGGATTAGTTCAAAAGACAGAATATTACAAAAAGTACTTACAGTTCTTCAGGCTGCACTTGTTGTTCACTAGGATCCTGTCTTAAATCATTAGGATCAAAGGGTTGTTCTATATTTGCACAAAATAAGCGATAATTCATTCGGCCATCATTCTTCAGGTCATATTTTTGTGCTAGTTGTTTTTGGTCATTGTGCCCAAGTTTGATGCCAAGATTTTCCCACAAAACACGGAAAAACTGTGTTTCTGTATAAAAAATATTAAAACATCATTGTTAACAGAGATAAATGATCAATTTATTATGTACACTGATTAACCCTTACAGCTCTGATTACTTTAAAATGCGGAGTAAAATGTGTCCTGTTTTAAAGATGACCCTTTACCTATACTTGACCCTTACAGCGCTGAATTATGTTTGTAAAAACCATGAAGACCAAAGGGTTTTGTTCAATTTGAAATTATCATAAATGTCTTAAGTTAATTCTTTCCGCGTCATTTGAATACCTATAATATTATGGGTCTATGGCAATTAGAAATATTTTAATTCTTTCAGTGTGGGGATTGTATTTATACGTCAGAATCAAACATATAAAGACAGTCCCAGCACTGAAAGGGTTAAATACTGCGCATCCGTCATTCACCAAACATTACAGGGTGCTGGGCAGACCGTAAACCACATTAAGTTGGCATCAATAACATTTTGTAAGATCAACCCCTATGAAATTGTATCTCCCATAAAATTATGCAAATGAACAGCCACTAAGTAGTTAGCAACCATAAACAGGGATAAATGATAACATGCTCAATCGCGAAAGTCCCCAAATTACATAGGACTGAAAAATAATATGGTATAGGCCTACACAATTTAATGTTTATTTCACACTGCAGCTGTGCAGTATATACATCACGGGAAAGCAATATATGGAGCATGCTAGCTATAATACAGACATCCCCTTGACGATATATGTGCATGCGTTCACACGTTCATGTGGGGCAATCAGTCAATCAGTATCATAATCTGTGGGAGTAAGCAGAATAACACCATGATCAAAATTAATTATACGCTGCTGTTTAAGCCAAATTAAAGGGATTGTTTCAATCAACAAAGTGCTAAATGCTTTTTAGAGAATTATTAAACCCCGGCAACAACACACTCTCAAAATCCCATTGAACAGCTATATTCAAGCAATTTATATTGCTGAAAAAAAAAAGAGGCTTAGTTGTTTTTTTCAAGCTTATAATCTTCCCATGCAACAACGTGCAAACTCACAATACTGATTAACCCTTTGCTGTTAATCACCACTATAGTCATTTTTATTCTGTTTTATTAGCGAATTAAATCACTGTTATTGGGAATTAAATTATCTGTTTATTGAACATTGCAACTTCAAGTGGGTAGAAATATCATTTTATAGCTGGAAGCTGTAACTTGAGTTAACCCTTACAGCGCGGGGATCGACTTTTAGTCGTCAGTCAGAATCTGATGTCTGATGGCAGATTCTGACGTCTATAACACAGATATTCAAAGACATTTATGATGATTTTAAATTGAAAAAATTTTTTTGGCCTCCTAGATTTCCATAAAAATAATTCAGCGCTTTAAGGGTTGAAGGCCCATTCCCAGGCAAATAACATGTTTATGCTTTAGCTCTGTTATATCTTTTTGATTGTTTGAATGAGTGAAGGCAACATTCTGATAGATTACAACTTTTAGAAACATCTGTTGGCAACGTAATCAGGTTTCGAAAAAAACAGATTATGACAAACCCAACAAAAATAGGCTGTTTTCAACTATTTCAAGCAGATTTGACCTTCCTGTGAACTTGCGATGACCTTGGAGTAACACCCCTGTCAAGCCCAACCCCAACCCATGTCACCATGTGTACTTAAGGGTTGGAATTCATCATATGTATTTAAAGTACTGGCCATTGGTCCAAAGATGACAATCTTGAATCGTTCAGTTCACCCTTATGTCACTGCAAATAACAATGGTTATCATGTTTGGTTTACTCTGGGATTTTAGCACTGAAAAACCATTGTGGCCACCAGCCACACAAGGGTGAAATGCCAGCGAGTGCTGCATTTCTCCAACCACGATTGGCCACGCGGACTAGCCTCAAAATTGTACACTGCCCAGTATATCATGAAGGCATTAATCTTAGGAGGGAACCTGGTCAATCAGCTCTATTTTTTTAAATATGAAACTAGGTTTTACCGTCCAAATTACCATGTGGAAACGTGTGTATTGGACGGACTACAAACATTTCCTGATATTAAGTGATATGCACCATAAATCACAACATGTTAGAAAAAATCAGTAGCTTCAACCTTTTCAGTACCAGAGATACATGACAATGGGCGGCATCTCCAGACCTCAATTACAGGTTGGGGGTAATTTTTTCAGGTAGGTGTTTTCAACATCTGATAAAAGGGTGCGCCATCTAGCACTAAGGGGAATTATACATTTTTCTGTGTGTAGCTGTGATTGTTCTTTCTGCATTAAAATATACATATACAGGGGAACATCGATATAAAACGAATCGTTACAACACGGATCGGTTATGGCTTGTAGCAGGGTATTGTGTACACGGATCTGGCAAAATTGACCAAAAATAAACCATAACTCTAGACTTCAGTGGCAAAATTATTTTAAAGAATAAGATGCATAGATTTAGAAGCCATTTGAATTGGAGCTCTTTTCTTATCCAGTTTTAAGCTATGTCCAATCAAAAATACCCCCTCATCTACGAAATATGCTATTTTTTATCAGTTTATGCACCTTAAGAAATATTTTAAACTACATTTTTTATTCATCTAATTTTTTTTAGGGCCAAGTTACATAGAATACAAAGCTGTCTGTAAAAAAGTTAACAGTAAATGCTGCTTTACCTTTTGCACAATTATGCTTTTCATGCATATTTCTGATATTAGAAAATAATACAAGTCAGATACACATGGGAAAAAGGAGGAATGTAAGAAAATTAAAGTAAGCTGAGTATAGGAAGTGGTAACCCATATGTTTAACTTTATAATTTGAATTCATGGTGACAAAAGTGTCAATTTAGGTGTTCCAAGGAAGACAAACACATGACGGTACATGTGTTCGTCAGTACGTCACGTTTTCATATAATAGCTAAATATTCACATGTATCATAATACAATTATATATTTTTACTGATATCATCTATATTTTTTTACTTTTGAACTGAAGTATATCACTTTTACATTAATTTTGCTTACATAGGAAGTTAGGGATCATTTTCAGACTGGTGATGCTAACCGTTGATCCAAGGAATATAGAAAGACTTTCTATTTTCCTCGGTTAATCATAACACCTTTCCGTGGCTGGGTACTCTGAGGGAAATGTCATTTCCCTCAGAGTACCCAAATGTAATGAAGAATTTATGTAAATTAAATTAGAGGATTTTTTTCAAATATATTATATTTTATAGTTGAATAGTAATATTTATATTCTATTCCTCTTGTCATTATATTTAGTAGTGGGTAGTAGGAAATACTAATTACAGACGTGCATGGTGTTCCATTCCCCTTCCCTTGTATTTAATGTTTATATAGTAATTATGGTTTTTCCTTTCACATTGTCATTATAATTATTTAGTTGAATAGTAATTAAGGTAAATGACATAAATTTTTTCATGGCTTCACTTATATTCACAGTTTGTTATTTTCTTTCAGTCCTAATCAGCTCCGTTCAATTTTTGTTGCCAGATTTAAGCCTTGTGTTTTTTGCCTTGTGTTCTCTGTACACTTTACTCCACTTCTGTGCTGCTTTCCTTTGCTGCTCTCTACCTTCTTTAGCTCTTTAGCTTGATGCTCCACTACTATAACTGCCTCCTCCTTTAGTTCTCATGTCCCTTCAGCATCAGTCATCTTCTCTCTCTCGTCCTTAAGCGTGATTTTTTCTCTCTGCAGCTGACATATGCGTAGGTTTTTTCCTGGCAGGTGGTGTCCCTTCTTCTTGAAGCATAGCCTTCTTCTTGTTCGTTTTAATTCTAATCTCAATTATTCGTTTGCCTTCATAATTATTATGAAACAAATAACTTCCACTCCTTTATATACTGTTCTGACTGAAAACGCCTACTAGTACCTCATAGTAAACCATCACACCAGAAATCCTAGAAGTCTTAAATTAGGGTTACAAGAAGACATTTTCTGCTACAATGAATATAAAAAAAAAACACATCATACAAGACATGGATGTCAATATGACTGTCAGAGATTATTTGCTTGATTTCTTTTCTAAGAACTAATGATTATAAAATAATGACACTTAATCATCTGTCTGAGTGGAAATTCAAGATATTATTAAATTATTTACATATTAATTTCACTGTAGTAGATCATACCTACTGAATACAGTGATATTTCATAAAAAAACACGATTTTATATGCATCAGTGAAGTACATTGAACTGAATAGTATTGGTATTTAAAGTTAAATTCTAATTTGGACGGGTAAATTATGCTTGTTCACTATATATCTTACTGTACTTGTAATACTCTAACTGACATTGAGGGGCCATATCACAGCTTGAATTTCATATGAATTTTGTACATTACTTAGTATTATATAGTAATTAAATATGCAAGTAAATTTTTTATCATTTTTATGTTTCTGTCATTGCTGGGTAAGATTTCATACTCAAATTTACATCAATCGGGTAGGTTATTGACACTAAAAAGTCAAATTATAGCATTTTCTAAAAACGTGACGTCAATCATCAACTGCACAGGTTATAGCAGTGACAGACACGGCCACTGCCAACATATTATACACATTTATTATATTGTGTGCAATTAAATAATAATAATGCTCGTGTAGTATTACATGCAAATGCTAATCAAGGCATTAAATACATCGTGTTACACACTGCACACAATGATATGTATAAGTATGTAATATAGAACTAAAATAGCAAATTCGCTACTACTCTGCTGCATACGATGTGTAATTTATAGATATTTTTATAGTGTTGGTTCCTTATACATTTGTACGATAGAATAGTTGGAAAACGTTACAATTGTTACGCCGCAAAAAGTTATGATAATTTTATTATAATATTGTTGTTATTATTATAAGTTATATTAAGTTATAGCTGTAACATAACACGATACACCTGTGCAAACAAGACCGCTTATTATTATCATTACGATCTTCTTCCTATTATTACTCATCCGTTTTTGGAATCGTTTTCTGGTTGATTTTTTTGTATACCATGATTCACTTATAACACGATTTGTCTTATTGGACCCCAACGATCTTGTTATAACGAAGTTGACCTGTATAAAAAAAAAAAATTGCGGTGTGCGTAACCCTGGATCTGTCATTTACGCCCTACAGCGACCCCACAGTGACCTAATTTTTGACTGATTTGCGCCCATGTTCAAACTTATTGAGCTATATGATCAGTGAAATACACATGAATATATATATTCTCAAAAATGTTAAGTCTTCTGTATATATACAGCCAACAAAAATGGGGATTTTTTTATGGACAGATAACATGCAAGTTATTTTACAAGTAAGTTTACCAAACATGAGGATTTTTCCCTGTACAATAATGCTTGAGTGTATTTAAAAAAATTAAATTCTATAAAAGCCTACCCCGAACCTCATTCTTTTGGAAACTAAACTCCAGCTATCCCTAATATCAACAAGACTACATAAGTCCAGGAGCTCCCGCTCCGAATTAGAATTTGATTTAAGCAATTTTGATTAGGGTTATTAATGTAGTCCTAGTCTAGGTCAAAAATCAAGACGCAAGACAACTAGGTCTAAGAAGCCCAGTCTAAGAGTAAGATAATAACTAGACAGTCTGTCAGAGATTGCAAACCTCCATTGAAATTAATGATCCTAATCAGTATCCCAGTAATGGTCTACCTATCTGGCATGGTTTACCCGATATCAGGCCAATCGAGTTAACTAATAGCTTATTTACGGTCATTTTGAATTCGATATAAATTAGTTAAAAACTTAGGGTGCATCCTCCCCCGAAACCTCAAATTTTGTTTTATAGTAATGGACTAACATCTAACACAGTTTGCAAAATATTGGGCATGTGAAAGTAAATAATGGCCGATAGGGGGCCATTTTGAATTTGATCGAGTCAGAATTTTTCAAGATGCATCCTCAGCTGAAATGTCACATTTCATTCTATAGTAATCGTCTAGCTATCTAGCATGGTTTACCAAATATCGGCCATGTGAAAGTGAATAATGGCCTAAAGGCGGCCATTTTGAATTTGATCAAGTCAAAATTTTCCAAGATGCATCCTCAGCTGAAATCTCACATTTCATTCTATAGTAATGGTCTAGCCATCTAGCACAGTTTACCAAATATCGCCCATGTGAAAGTGAATAATGGCCGATAGGAGGCCATTTTGAATTTGATCAAGTCAAAATTTTTCAAGATGCATCCTCTCCTGAAATCTCACATTTTGTTTTATAGTAATGGTCTAGCCATCTAGTACGGTTACTAAAAACCGGCTATGTGAAAGTGAATAATGGCCGATAGGCGGCCATTTTGAATTTGATCGAGTCAATTTTTTTCAAGATGCATCCTCTCTTGTAATCTCACATTTTGTTTTATAGTAATGGTCCAGCTATCTAACACGGTTTACCAAATATCAGCAATGTGCAAGTAAATAGTGGCCGATAGGCGGCCATTTTGAATTCGATTGAGTCGAAAGTTTTTAAAAGGCATCCTCTCTCGAAACGTCACATTTTGTTTTATAGTAATGGTCTAGCTATCTAGCACGGTTTACCTGATATCAGGCGTATCGAGGTAAATAATGCTGATTGTCGGCCATTTTGAATTCGTAAGTTAAAAATTTTCAGGGTGCATTCTCCCCCGAAAACTCACACTTTGTTTTATAGTAATTAGGTAATGGTCTAGCCATCTAGCACGGTTTACCAAATATCAGCCATGTGAAAATGAATAATGGCCGAAAAGGCGGCCATTTTAAATTTGATCAAGTCAATTTTTTTCAAGATGCATCCTCATCTGAAATCTCACATTTCGTTTTACAGTAATGGTCTAGCCATCTAGCACGGTTGACCAAATAACTGCCATGTGAAAGTGAATAATGGCCGATAAGCGGCCATTTTAAATTTTATCGAGTCTAATTTTTTCAAGATGCATCCTCTCCTGAAATCACACATTTTGTTTTATAGTAATGGTCTAGCCATCTAGCACGGTTTACCAAATAGCGGCCATGTGAAAGTGAATAATGGCTGATTGGCGGCCATTTTGAACTTTGACAAAATGATTTTTTTCAAAATACATCCTCTCCTGAAGCCTTACAATTTGTTTTATAGTAATGGTGTAGATATCTTGAGCGGTTTTCATGATATTCTACAATATCAGGCCTGTCGAGGTGAATAATGGCTGATAGGCGGCCATTTTGAATTTTATCAACTTCAAATTTTTCAGGATGCATCCTCTCCTGAAACCTTACAATTTATTTGATATTAATGGTGTAGCTATCTTGAGCGGTTTTCATGATATTCCGCAATATCAGGCCTGTCGAGGTGAATAATGGCCGATAGGCGGCCATTTTTAATTTTATCGACTTGAAATTTTTCAAGATGCATCCTCACTTGAAACCTCACAATTTGTTTTATAGTAATGGTGTAGCTATCTTGAGCGGTTTTCATGATATTCCGCAAAATCTTTCAGTCGGATTTACCGATGTTATAAATTAGGTCAAAGTGCTGGGTCAACTTCAAGGTCAAGGTCCAAAAACCTGAAAAGGCACAACTAGGGACCTTAGAGAACATGTATGTGCAATATGACTGTCATCGGCCCAGTACTTTTCGAGATCTGCTCCGGAAACGAAGTGCGCGTCAAAACGTCTAAATAGGTCATAGTTCTGAACCAGAAGTAGGTCAAAGTTCAAATACCCCAAAAGGCACAACTAGACCCCCTAGGGGTGTTGTGTGTAAAATTTGAAGACAATCGGACAAGTACTTTCAGAGATATGCTCCGGAAACGAATTGTTTACGGACGGCCCAACGCCGTCACATCATCATTTTCTCCTCTGCAACCTTGCGTATTGAATTCAGATTAAAAATATTTCAACCCGTCCATTAGCCACCTGGAAGTAACCCACATACCAAAAATTGTTATCCTAGCTTATTTTCTCACAAAGTTATAGGCAAAAGAAGAGGCCAAAAAAAAACGGAGGTAGAATCCATAGCTCCCTTCGCTCACCTACGGTGACGGCGGGAGCTAATTATCTCTGTGCAATTACCACACAAGCTAAAACAGTGGCAGGATTCCAGAGCCAGCTGCTGGTTGATTAGAACAACTAGCCTCCCCCTCTCGTTTTCTGGCCTGATAATCCAATTGGAAATGCTGCTTGGAGTATTAAGTGAAAGGTGAGTTTGCTGATAAAATCATTGGCACCCAACACATTTCGACTGGATTATATTATCACAAACAGGATAAAAGTTTTTTATTGTACATAGGCCTTTAGAAAATTTTGGCGGTTCTGACATCAGCATGCAGTAGGTAGGATGTTTTCTTCTTCACCTTCGCTCTTCCATAAAGAATTAATTAATTTAAGTAAGTGTTTAATAACCACTTATATGTTACTGTGAATTAGCAAATGTAATAATTATTAGCTAAAAGTCCAACAGATAGGCTCAAAGCCTATATCAAATTGTTTCGCCTTACTTACTTTACCACATGGTCTTTTTCAATGACCCGATAATTCCTGTTATTTAGTTATCAAATGTATGCTCAAACCTAATGACATAATATATCTAGGCCAACATCAGGGCCAACATGATTCAATGTGAATTTAATGTAAATTTGCTTCAAGTTACCAGTAACATTTCCAGATCTTAAGCGGTCATAATCAAGAAATAGCTCTGAAGATCTGATCCTCTTGGTTAATGCAGCTGTGCGGATAAGATCCTCAATGTCACCTGAATCAGCAGATCCCATGCTGCAACAAAAATAGCTAGGTTATGTGAAATCAAGTAGCTAATATTCAACATACTGATTAGTAACATACCACATATTTATAACGTTATGTTACACACAAGACAAGTATGTCCACAAATACACAAAGTAATCAAATGTACGCCAATTAATATTGTTCAAAATGAACATGAATCGGGGTAATATTGAGTAAGGGGTGAGATCATTAATTGTCGTAAATTTTGAGGGACGGAATTCAGAGACAAATCCCTAGGTGCAGCTCGCAAATAAGTTTTTATGATTTGTTTTTAATCCATTTGAAATACTTGAGAGAGAACAAAGTTAATGACACAAAGTTTTATATGTTGGAACATATATGTGTTGCTTAGCAACTGATAAAGTATTAGCGTGACGGACGGAATCACAAAATGTGCCTTTAAATGACCCCCCTTATGTATGCTAAAAATTCTCTGATTATTATACACATGCATCATATTGAATACCTGTTTTGAAAAGTCTTAGTTAGATGCTATTTAATGCTTATATATATTTTTTTATATCTCATGTCATACATTTAGGATGAGTAAAAATCCCGAGTAAAGTCAGTGTGACGGACGGAAAGTGATGGACGAAAAACTTATTTTTATAATGTGGCCTCCATCCTCCCCTAAATCCATACATTTTATCTGATCCTGAAATTATTATAACTAAATCGTACATTTGCATAGCAAATTTTAAAGTCTCCACCTTCCGCAATTAAAAGTTTTATTGCCAATGTAGTAACGATGGGGCTTTATAACATAAGTGACATGGCGGCCATCTTGGAAATGCAAATTAGCTGATTTTCGAACTCAAGCACAGTAATCAACCTGAGGGTGTTCAGAAGAAATTTGGTGAAGATCATAAGATATTGGCGACTAGAGAGTGTTTACATCGATCTTGGATATGCAAAACAGCCCATGGCGGCCATTTTGAATATTGACCAGCATAATCCATCATAGGGTGTTGGGCACCGGGCCCTAGGGTAGTGGTTAGCACCACTGCCTTTCACGCCAGAGTTTGGGGTTCGGTTCCCGGTCATGGCGGTTTGAAAGAAACAAAAAATGTTTCTTCCCCATCGACGTGTGAAAGTCAGTATTGCGGGGAGCCTCCGTGACCGAGAGGTAGCGTGCTCAGCCTCAGACCGCCAGGGCTCAAATTTCGAATCCTGTGTCTGGAGGACAGTGTCATCTCAATCATCTCACCATCCTCAGGAGGTTCTCCTGGCCCAGTTTAGCCGATATGTGTACAAAGGTGGCCTAAAGCCCGATTCATTTCATTTTATCAGAGGGTGTTCAAAAGAAATTTCTCAAAGATCAGATGAATATTACAGACAGGAGAGCGTTTACATCGATCTTGGATATGCAAATTAGCCCATGGCGGCCATTTTGAATATGCAAATTAGTTTATTTTCGAAATAAACCAGAATAATCCTTTAGAGGGTATTCAGAAAGATATCGGATGAATATTACAGACTGGAGAGCGTTTACATCGATCTTGGATATGCAAATTAGCCCATGGCGGTCATGTTGAATATGCAAATTAGCTGATTTTTGAACTCAACCAGAATAATCCTTCCGTCCATCCTAGATATGCAAATTAGCCCAGCATAATATGCAAAATAACCAATTTTCTACCTCAACCAGAATAATCCATCAATCAGTTCAGAAGAAATTTTGCGCAGATAGGACGAATATTGGCGACTGAAGAGCGCTTACATCGATCTTGGATATGCAAACTAGCCCATGGCGGCCATGTTGAGTATGCAAAAACTCAACCAGAATAATCCTTTAGAGGGTATTCGGGAAAGTATTCGCGAAGATCGGATGATTATTGGCGACTGGAGAGCGTTTACTTCTACCTTGGATAATGGACATGCAAATTAGCAAATGACTGCCATGTTGGATATGCAAATTAGCTGATTCTCGAACTCAAACAATATAATCCATTAGAGGGTGTTCAGAAAAAAAAATCGTGAAGATCGGGTGAATATTGTTGAATAATAGTAATAATATTAACAAAAGTAGACACTATTTAAATAAACAATAAGTCTCCAACCACGTACAACGCTAAATTATTGAATTGGAATTTTTACTCCCTTAAAGTAATTGTGTCATGCTACCGCAATTCACAACTTCAAGTGGGTAAAAATTACTTATTTCTGTATGATTTGAATCAAAACATATATGTTTGTAAGCCAGTCAATCTAGCTCATTTCTCACACAAATCGGTCAATGTAACTCATCTTCGAACCACAGCTGTATTTTCCTGCGGTGCATCTAATTACCAAATGCAAAGACTAATTCAAACTTTCCAAAAGATATGAAGCATCAAAGGTGTTTTAGCAATTACATGCTGCAACGTTGGTCATAAAAATAGGTCAAGGTCAGTCATTTTTAAACTCATCCTGTAGTTTCCTCAGATGCACTTTGTCTTAAGAAATCAAAATAATGTTTATGAAACTAATTTGTGATTGACAAACTGGACAGTGGTGTGACCTTGACCCTTAAAATAGGCCAAGGTTACTCATCTTCAAACTCGACCTGTGATTTCCTAAGATGCATAGATATGTATAACAAATGATATAGCACATCAAAGGGATTTTAGTTTGGCCGATATGCTGACAGCTGTGACCTTGATATTGACCCAAGGTCAATCGGGGTCAATAGAATAAAAAAACCAAAGATATTTATGGTAGGCCCTATACAAGTTTAAAATATAAAGTCAATACAATAAGTCATGTTGACAGAGGAGCAATTTGAGCATGATGCGCCGGCGGGCAAGCACGGACAGAAGACGCTAAGGGATCACAATATCGCTGAAAAACTAAAAAGCCAAGCACATAAAATTGCCATTTCACGTCCCGACTTCCCCCCTCCCCAGATACGTCCCAGTGACTACAGACAGCACATTATTGAGTTGCAAGCATTTAAAAACCTGTTGGTAATACTCGGCTTTGCATTTGTCTCTTGTCTTTCCCATGCCAAGAGGCAAGTGATGAAAAAAATCCATACATAAGTCCATACATAAGTCATGTTAACATTACGTAGACAAATTATGGTACTTATGTAATTACTTTGTCTTAGGCTTAGGAATTTTTTATGTAAGCCTACAAGTGAAAATAAATTAGCAGCCTCATCTTACATGTAGACCAATTCTGAAATAGTCATTGGGTAAAATTTGCATGAAACTTGCTTCGGGTGAACAAAAAAAAACACATTTCCGTCCGTAACACCAGCAAATTCCGTCGTCACGGCAAATTTTTCGCAAGGTTTTTCCTATATTTTGTAGGCCTACTAGCACATCAATGTAAATGATCATCTTTTTTTACTAATTAGTGTTAGGGAGCTGTAAGAGAAAACAGAAAGTTTCACTAAATACATTTATTATACGTGGCAGCACATTAATTAAAAGACTTTGAAACGTGACGGACAGAAATTGCATTAAATACCCCTTAAAAAGACAAACTGCCACAACTTAATTTTTTTTACAGATACACTATCAGAAGACATATCTACATCGAACATTATTAACTCTCTGAACTAGGTCTACAGACAGTTTTTTTTATTTTCCGTCCGTCACGGCTCAAAAAGACATTTCAGCTATTAATCATGTTAATGTGTTGCCAGGGCGACAAGATTTTGCAAAAGCGAAAAAAATCTAGAGAATCGAATCCGGTCAAATGTTTACTTCAAATTAGAATCTTGTTTTAGATAAGAATCGTGCAATAAAATTCGAGCCTTTTGGTTTCAGACACATTAATGATATGACCCATAGGCAGATTATAAGAGTAATTATATGTCATGTAATAATCAATACACATTTTCAGGGGAAACTAGACCACATCAAAATCTAATGGCATAGCACTACCTGCAGGGTTTCCGCCGGGGGGTCTGGACCCCGCAGTCATCACCAAAGGGGGGGGGAAATCCCCCCCCCTTGTAGGCAAAGAAACTAAAAATATATTCCAGAATTTCCTGTCATTTCATTTAAAATAGGCGCTTTTAAGCACTAAAATTAAATAAAAAATCGATGTTCAGAAGGTTCTATGTTCAGAAGGTTCTATGTTCAGAAGGTTCTATGTTCAGAAGGTTCTATGTTCACAAGGTTCTATGTTCAGAAATATTTGTTCAGAAGGTCCTATGCTTAGAAAGTAGGGGTGACCATTAACTGTCAGTTTCCAATGGGCACACAACGTTTTTGCAACGTTGAATCAACGTCATTATTCAACGTCGCAAAAATGTGTGCCCAGCGGGTTTCCGAGTGTAAATAAGGTTTGATTACCCGGTATGACTGGGCCAAGTGGTGTGTAGGCCCTACATGGTATAGCACTATAGGCCCCTATAATGTTGAGCAAAAATGATTCTATTTGTGAATGCAGATCATCAATATATGTGACTGTGTCAGACTGTGACTGTGTAAGTACTGCACTGCCGTGTAACAGTAAGTGTAACGTTAGCCCAACTGTCAGGGACATTGTCACTGTCAGTCTCACTGACACTGAGATTCAGTCTTCAGAAGGCATGATTCATGAATGGCCATCGATGTCAACGACGGCTGACCCCGCACACAGCACGACATTATTCTGATTGATGTGGGATATGAAATAAATGCGGTATACCTGGACATTATGAAGGCCTTCGATCAAGTTCCACATAAGAGACTAATTCACAAGATCAAATCATACGGTATAGACGAGCAAACGGTAAATTGGATAGAAAACTTTCTAAATAATAGAAAACAAAAAGTTATAGTAAACGGGGCTCAGTCGGAATGGAATAACGTAACCAGTGGAATCCCCCAGGCAAGTGTATTGGGCCCGATCCTGTTTGTGCTATATATAAATGATCTCCCAGAAGGAATGGAGTCAGAGATCTTTTTATTTGCAGACGACACAAAGGTATATAGTAAAATAAAGAAATTAGCAGACAGGAAAAAACTACAAAGAGATCTCGACCGCCTACAAACATGGAGCGACAAGTGGTTATTAAAATTCCACTCAGATAAATGTAAGGTTTTACGTGTGAACAAGAAAATAGAGGAACCGTTAGATTTCTCGTTATCGCCGAATAACAAAAACACCCTCTTGGGAAGCAACAACAGAAAAGGACATAGGAGTTACCTTTGATGGCCAACTGTTATTTGACGAACACATAAACTCAAAAGTAAAAACAGCAAACATGATGGCAGGACTAATCAGGAGATCCTACAAGTTCCTAACAGTAAAAACATTCTTACCCCTATATAAATCTTTCGTGAGGGTACATTTTGACTATGCAACTTCGGTTTGGAGCCCGCA
Source organism: Flabesymbios commensalis (assembly GCA_964017125.1). Taxonomy (NCBI): domain Eukaryota; kingdom Metazoa; phylum Annelida; class Polychaeta; order Terebellida; family Flabelligeridae; genus Flabesymbios; species Flabesymbios commensalis. The sequence goes on from OZ024904.1 coordinate 67,598,755, forward strand.
TTTACAAAAACACATAGATATAATAGGAGGAGTGCAGAGAAGAGCAACAAAATACCTACCAGGATGAAAGACAAAAACTATGAAGACAGATTGAAATTATTAGATCTGCCAACATTAGCATACAGACGTGAAAGAGCGGACATGATAGGAACATACAAGTTAATAAAGGAACTATATGATCCAGAAGTAACCCCTAAATTAGAATTATTGAAGAAACAGGAACACAGGAGACTAAGAGGCCATGACCTTAAACTTTTAAGGTCAGAGCAAATAAGAATATACGACTAAAAGCCTTTCCAAGCAGAATAACAAACCCCTGGAATTCCCTACCAAAGGAAGTAGTGGAGGCACCAAGACTGAGCACATTCAAAAGGAGGCTGGACAAACCATTGAAGAATCAAGAAATTTTATACAATTATAAAGCGACACTAAATGTAGGAACTGGAAGCGGAAAACTAAACAAATTAGAAGACCATAATGGTGATGTGGTCCTAGAAGACCGAGAGGACTTGTGACCACTACTACATAGTAAGACATAGTAAGTAAGACAAATATTACGAAGTTATGCTACGCCGGCAAAAAACGTGCCGCGCACGCAGCAATATTCAAATGAGGTCAGAATGATGTCACCCCATACGTCGCTTACTGTTTCTTGGCGACAATCGATTAATGACGTGAAATTGTCATTTGTATTTTACAATGAATTTGTATTTTAACATTTTTTTAGGCGTACGTATACAGGTATGTAAACAAAAGTCAACCCAAAACGTTTTCAATCTGTCAGTCAGTAAGTAGGCTTAACATGACAACAACAACTATCATCACAGATTTAATGTGAATATAATGCCTCATGTCTGTAAAGGGTTAGCAGCTATTTGTGCTTATATAGCGTGTGCTCTGTTAGCGTGTTTGCCTTTATCACACTCAGCACCCTTCAACGTTGGCCAAAAATTAAAACAACATTGGATCAACATCCCGTGTTTGCTGGGTCGCAGATACACAAACCCACCCTATATTATATTTATAACATCTTCCCTGAATGGCACGTAAACGCCGGCCGGCCGCAATGCGGCATGCTGGTGACGTCATAGACCTCGTCTCATCTGTCTGAAGAGATTACGGGGCATGCACGTTTGAAATTCAGTCTATCATGGGAAATGTAATTGTTTGGTCTTTTTAATACTGGTATATTAATATTTTGCCGACTCGTTTCTATAATTCCAATGCAGGGCTTCCAATGCTTCTGCTGACATAAGAACCGTCTAAGATGAGGGTAAATTATTTGCAGGTTAACCGCGGCCGTGGGAGTAAAGTGTCACACCTTCATTGATGCAATGCTCTGATTACCGAGTGGCGGCTAACTGAGAGTGGGTGGCCTGTGTGTAGTGGCCTGTTAGCTGCGGCCCGTGGGAGTAAAATGTCAGACCTTTATTGATGCAATGCTCTGATTATCGAGTGGCGGCTATAACTGCATGTGAGAGTGCAGGGGTATGACTGTGTGTAGTGGCCTATTTATTTTATTTGCAGTTTAACTGCGGCCGTTGGCAGTAAAATGTCATACCTTCATTGATGCAATGCTCTGATTACCGAGTGGCGGCAAACTGTGAGAGTGGGGTATGTGTGCTGTGGCCATCCACCGCTAGTACTAGCTGATTATGATTTAGATGTGGGTAAAACGTTTTTCTATTGTGAGACGGGGCTTGCACGCCCAGCAAATGCAGACCGATGATGTTTGAATGTTGGGCCATCGTCGTCAGCAGTGATTCAACGTTTAACCAGCATTGGCTCAGTGAATCGTCACTACTTGCTCACTGCATGGCGCGCGTTATCACCATCATGGCGAGCCCGCTAATACATCGTATGTGTCAGATATATACATAGTACATACCCGGTATACTGTGTCGATAGATAATCATTATGGAGCACTAGGCTACAAACTGTTCATTAGTTCAGATCATTGCATCTATATTCCTGTTACACATTCTTAAGAAGGGGTACTGGGATATTGAGCAGTGTGTATGTAGTATGTAGTAGGGTATGTAGTTGGCTTATGTCACCCCATTCACATTATGCATCGTGTTTCAGGTCACATCTGATTCACCTCTGGCCGTTATGTATTTTATGCCGACCAAGGGAAAGCTCAAGAAAAGAAAGCCTCCAATGTTTACAGGTGATTCCGAGACCTACCAGCTACTGTGCTGACATTTCGAGGGTTTTGGCCGAGCCAGGGATGGAGCTGGTTGGGTCCAGATTGTTTTACACTTTTCCACACATGTGACGTGTGGGTCGATGAACTGAATTGGTTAACAGCATGTATACAATGCTCAGTCTCTTTAGTTACAAGTACAACTATACATATACATGCTTATTAATTCGTTCTGTAGTTAAAATCATCATCTATGTGGAGACCATATAGGCTACTGTAAAACTATGGCATCAAACAGTCAACTAGTTTAATTGATGGGGATATACTGTAGTATACTGTAGTATACATGTGTATCGTTCCTTTTTGATGCTCGGTGTGAGAGCAGGATGATATACTCAGTGTTCAACACAGAAAAGAAATAGGTGGGGACATTTGCCTCACTACCCTGAAAACAAAGGAGACATATGTTCTCTAAGTGCGTAATTGACGCTTTAGTGTTCAGCACAGACAAAAAATAGGGGGGTAATTTGTCTCACTACCCTGGAAAAAAAGGAGACATTTGACCTCTAATTGCGTAATTGTCGCAATATCGCGGCCTGTGCTGAACATTGTATACTGTAATACATGTACATGTAGGTATGTACAGCACATGTATGGTTCACATGCGTTGCTTGGTGTGAGACCAGTGTGAACATTACTCACGTAATACAGTATCTCAACCTGCTCTCACACCAAGCATCAAGTGTGAACAATAACACACTTGTTGTGGCTTGATCTTGCACAGTCTGAAGACAAATTTTATTCTGCAGTCTTGATGGTGGCTTCAGGATTTAGTTACTTGAAAACCTCTTTCTTTTTCATGAGCTGACTCTTTATGTGTAATATATTTAGTCTTCATATGTGTTGATTCTCCTGAAATGTCATTTTTGTAGTTGGCTAGGGTTGAATACTGGTTAGGTTAGAATTTTCTTTTCGCCAGTTTGAGAGGGGTATATTTGAAAAGGCATATTGGACACATTTGTAATGGTTAACAATACTTGACAAGCATACTTATTAAACTGTAAGGGTCGTATGCATGAAACTAGTTTAGCTTAAAACAATGGTTTATCCTACTGTTATGTATTGTTTTAAGCTAAGCTAGTTTGATGCATACAGCCCTAGGAGTATGTTGATATAACAATGTTGTTGGTGTTACAACGGTGTCTGAATAAAGCTGTAGTGGAAATTTTGTTTCTCATTTTTACATTTTTCTAAGCCATACGCTAATTATACTAATGGAGGGAATTTTATACATTGTTGGATGTGTAGTTATAATAAATAAAACAACATCAGCATATATTGACTACATGGTTAGGAGTCAGAATTGCTATGCAAGAGGTCTGATGCTGCACAATTGATGCATTTCTTGGGATAAGCTGTCTTTATTTCTTGGATGGACCCTGATTGGCTGTCTTGTGTACCGGTACTATACACTGAACATGTGTACTACAGAACCGGGAGGCTTCCAGGGGGATGATCACATATCCTCTACCTGGTGTTAACTTCCTTTAAAACAATACCAAACAAACATGGTTAATGGTTATGTTATGTAATTTTTTGTTGTGGGGGGGGGGGGGGCATTAAATAGCTTGAAAAGAATCAATCTGAATAAATAAATGTTGATTTTCCAATAGTTTATTAGGAAGACGTAAGTATTACAAAAGTCGTAATGTTTTAAAAACACGTACATACAGAAATATACATTAGCAGCTGTAACACTAGCAGTAGCTTCCGTCCTAATGTAACACTAGCATACATTATTTCCGTCCTAATGTAACATTAGCATTGATTTTCCGTCCAAGTAACAATAGCGAAAAAAATGAGAAAAAGAAGATAATTAATTAGTATTAAAATTGTTTTACTATTTTTTTATTTTATTTCTTGAAGTAACTTTGTGAGGCGTCTTTCAGTTCAGTTCAAACCATATAGAGTCTTTAGTTTGTATACTTGGTGATTATTTATCTGCATTTCATGTCTTGAATATTTCCTAAAAATATATTATTTTTTAAAATATATTTCATGGTGATGACTTCGAATTTTCACATGGTGGTATGTTTTAAAGCAAATTTACATTATGAAAAAAAAAAGTTGTCCCCAAAAATATCTTTTCAGACATATGAATGTTTCAGTCAACTGTATACTGAAGGAAAAACGAGTAAAGTGAATTTTTTTTTAAAACTCCACGGGACATAAAATTTAATTTCCCGTCCATGCAACACTAGCAAAAATGAAATCTGCCAGGTACACTATGAGAAGATTTTATCAAACTGGGTTTATTTGAGATCAGGAGGTCCAAAATATTTTCTTCTCTAGTTGGTTCTTTATGAATTTGGGCCAAGGCATGTGTATCTAGGCTTGAGAAAAGCAGCTCGCATTGTGATTTGTTTGCTGCTTTAGGATTTACTACTCCATTGTCCCAGTCAATACCAGGCAGGTTAAAATCACCTCCCAGGACAATGGTCTGATTTGAATTTTTTCTGAAGTACTAATTTTTGAGTCAGGAGGTCTATAGTTCTAAACACCCGAGGGTTAAGGATTTTGATGCCGATATCTGAACTTTAGCCCATAAAATTTCACAGTTGGTTTCTAAATCAGGGAGGAGGGTCATGTCATAATGTTTTCTGACTGCAATAAAGACTCCTCCTCCTCAGGCTTTCGAATTTCGATCTTTACGCAAAACTTGGTATTCAGGAGGGAAAATTTCACTGGTAGTGGTATCCTTGTCAAACCAAGATTCAGTGCCGGGAATACAATCAGGTTGGTAGTACTTTAGAGATGATAAAAAATTTGCTACTTCCCCCTTTATGCTTCTGCAATTTATTAATAAAGTACACCAGTTTTTTTGACGGTTTTTAGGCCTAAAAGGGGGAATTGGACTATATATCTAGCCTAACTGGTGGATGCGCAGCACAAAAATTTTAAAACTTTTGCAGTTCTAGTCTATGGACATGTTTACATCATCATATGGTCATATTAAGAAGCCAAAATAAAATCACCGATTTTTTTATGATTTTAGCCTGGGCCAGTCCCTTTAATATTTTAATTAGGGGGCCGAACAGGTTACCATGAGTGTGCCAGACAGCTTAGCGCACTTACACACAGGGCTGAACTGAGGGGCGAACAGGTTTTTGCTGATAGGGGCCAAACAGGTCATCTCACTTACAAAAGGCTAGAGCGTGCTGGACATCCTATGTACTATTAGGGCCTACTATAATTAGCGCACTTGTGAACTCACACTCACAGGGCTGGGCAGGTGATCGACGTTGGTGGGGCCGAACAGGTCAACATGCTATGTCACCCACGACACCTCTGACCTGATGACTTATGTACACTAAGGGGCCGAACGGGTGAGAGGCCGAACGGGAAAGGGGCCGAACAGGAAAGAGGGGCCGAAACGACTGGCATTCAGATGAGCTGGTAGGTCTATAATTGTTTGTGGTATGAAGTGGTAGGTTACGAAGTGGACATGGTACGAAGTGACCTGCTACCCTTGGAGCGTGAGGTAATCTTTTAGAATAGGGGACCTATTTTTATGACGTCGGGACCACATTTTCTGTTCTATATAGCGAGGGAAATGTGGTCCATAATTAATTGGACCACATTTATTTTTTAAATAAAGTACTTTTTATGACGTTTGGACCACATTCCTCCCGTATAGTGACAACAATGTGGTCCCTGGACCACATTTTAAATCGGTGTTTTGGGTAATTTTTTTACAAATTCATCGAATTAACGTAAGATGGACCACATTCTCCGTCTAATAGCGACGAATATGTGGTCCCTCACCTGTGAATGTGGTCCATTAAATGGACCACATTTTCCGTCCTATATAGCGACCTAAATGTGGTCCACCACGACGGAAATGTGGTCCCAAAATGTAGTCCAAAACCCAGATGATGAATTCATGTTGTCCGTTTTAAATCGGCGGCCATTTTGAAACCCGCTTTTGTCAACAAAACGGCGTAGTAATACACTGTCAGCATTGAGCTTCTTTCAGTTTAAAATGATATAAAAAACTAAAAAGCGTGCGTCTTTTAGTTTATAAAAAAGTATATTTACTAAAAGACGAGTATTTTTATATTTTATTATATGACTACATGTGTGTTGTGATAATAATAACAAGGGACTATTTTTTCAAGGGTGATAACGCCGGCGGTAGTAATACATTAACATTGTCAGTGAATAGTCTGAGAAAATTTATTTAATTTCAAATTTACTACACGTCACTACAAAATATTTTTTTATGAAAATTTCACGGTAGTCGCCGCGTGACTCAAAAATAGTCCTTGCAAAATTTCATCAAAATTGGCTGAGAATTGACTGAGAAATCGGCGAAAAACTTGCGATACAAGTTAATCTGACGGCAGGTATAGTTAGAACGATCTCGCCCTCCACTATGTTTCGGGTTAGAACGCAGCATGTATTTGAAACGTAAGATACTCACATCATCATAAATGGTTAAAATGGCCGAAATATTTTTCGGGAGGTGTTTTAAAACTGCTCTCACTTGATAAATAACTGATGGAATGTTTAAAAATCAGCTGAGTGGATGCATAAAAGGTCACTAAGTTAGGTCAACCCAATTAAAATGTATTTCAAGGGCGTTAATAGGGGTTAAATCGATCGTGTGTCGCCGGCGACACGCTATTTACAGTTCGGATATGGAATGCTTGCTAACCCGTAACACGTTGTGGAGGGTGGTGTTTGCTAACTATACCCAAAATCACATTAAAAGTGATCAACCAGGATCGCATGTTTTTCGCTGATTTCTCGGTCAATTGTCAATCAATTTTCATGAAATTTTGTAACAATCATATTTCAACAGAATCCTAATATCCCTGAAAATTTCGTAAAATTATATCGTATTTTAAAAGTTAACGTTAGACCATTTGACATGTAATAAATTGAAATTACGACGTCCCTCTATAAACCCATTAAACCAATTCTAGAATTTTATTACATGTCAAATGGTCTAACTTTTGAAATATAATATTAAATATAGGCCTAATTTTGCGAAATTTTTACCGCTGTTAGACTAGGATTTGCATAGAAAATGGCCTTTGCAAAATTTCAAGAAAATCGGTTTAGAATTGAAATCGCCGAAAATCATACGATCCTGGTTAATTTGACGGCGAGTAGATCTATAATGAGCTACTCAGACTACTGTATAACGACGACGGACGAGTCGACAAAATTTGATCAGAGGCAACACATCAGACAGAGAAATCGAAAAAAACCCACTCGCAGGCTGAGATGTAACAGACTGTAGGTACAGCTTAACCTAAAATTTTATTATTTATAATAGACTAGGTCTACTCTCGTTTCAACGGATGAAGACAAACGTTGAAGCAGAGACAAAGGCAAGGCGAAATCAACATTTGATTCCACACCACAACCTGCAGACCTGGCAGCCATGACATACATGATGGAAGTTTCCTAGCAACACAGGGCGATGGAAAAAAAGGAATGAGGCAATAAACATTTATTAAAATCGGTACTCAACGAAGTAGAAGCAAATTATATGGGCCAGAATTCAATGTCACAGGATTTTTGTTACGCCGTGGTTGGACCATTCTCTCTGATTGATATAGAATGTGTTCTGTAGAAATATTTATGAATTTGACCTGATTTTTTTTATCTTGCCAATAGGGGCCTAACGTTAGCCTATTTTTCAGTATTGACTATTTAATTGTTACACCAATGATTCAAAGACGGCAAACCCAGCAAACATGAGGCGTTGGCCTAATGTTGGTTTACTGTTGGTCCACGGTTTACGACACTAGTTTAATGGTTCCATATCAGCAAACATCTCAAGGTTTCCTGTACAATTGTTTTTGTCATCCAATCTCTTTTCTGTCTGTTTTATTGTCCGAGTGAACTATTGCCTAATTTATTATAAATTTCATCCTTGTTTTCCACGTTAGGCCTATCAGTGACTTGATAGAATGCATTAAAATAACAAGTCCCAAAGATAAAATGCATACCACGCATCATTGTAAGTATGAGACAATAAGTGATAAATGTTCAAAAAAGGGTGCGCTGTTATAAAAAACCTGATATTTTCCCTTTAAATCAACACTGAATCTTTTAGAAACCAGAGTGAACACTGTAAGATAAAATTACATAGGCCTACATACAGAATTTTTGCTGTTGAAACGACTGGCAAGAAACCACTTGGTGCAATTGAAAATTTTACTTAGAACACTTATCTTTGGTTTATACAACACTTGTAGTTATGCAATGTAGGACTAGCCATTGATAATGAATCAATGATCCATGGTATGTGGATAACGTAGAAAACAGCGAATTTATGATAGTATAGCCTATGGCCATATATAGCTTGATAACAAGAGACTCCAGATTTTACGTTTCTTTCATATATATTTTGATCCTTGTAGCACAATTGGGGATATAGAGAATGTTTGGTAAGGTTATAAAGGTTGTTTATTACTTTTTGTTGTGTTTTTATAATATATCAAGTTAAAACATTATTATTGGATTCCTTCGACTTTGTAGTTTTTCATATATGCCAAGTATGGGATTATAACAGCAGATATGAAATGCACTTGCTTCAATAGTGTGATAATTGAGAATGCTATAATTATCATCAATAAAAGGGTGTAACATAGAAAACATAGATAACGTTTAACACATATGATAACGAAAATGTCAATGCAGGCATCTTGAAAAAAAGCAAGTCTTCAGAGAATAGTGTAGATTAAGCACGAGAAACATGGCGTGAGACATGTCTGGCTGGACAATTTAATGCTGAAACACCATGGCCATTTGCACAACCGTTTACGGTTATTTATACATAGGCCTACAGCCTACTGCTGCAGCAGACATGACATGTTTAACGCAACAAACAAAATACATTTACCCAATGTCATTCTAATGCTTCCCCATCATTTTCGACGTTGAGCCAACATGCAATCGACATTGGTTCACCGTCTTCTGTTTGCTGGAAAGCCTGGCATCACAGCTGCAGAGCTTGACACACAATGATGCTGCGCATGGGTTGTTGTATTTGTAACACAAACCATTTTAGAAATATAGATATTCTAGAGATGATATAAAACTCGCTTCCCGATCAAATCAATTTATTATGATCAATACCCCATGAGCTCGTCCACTCCTCCAATAAAGACATTTTGGATGGTGTATATTTACCACCAACCAAAACAATACTTTGATTCACTGTTGATTCAACTTTGTTTGCCCTTGTCAAATAGCGCCATCTTGAATTTTACCAACAGTGCAATGTTTAAACTACTCTCTGGCCACACAACTGAATCGGGCATCCCTGGTAGACCTCTAAATCGTAAAGCACGTTCTATTTTGTGTCGAAAATTATATCAATTTATTGTTTTGACCTTGCACAAATGGCGGCCATCTTGTTTTTTTCTCAAAATACGATGACTAATGTACGTTCTGGCCACACCCCTATGTCAGACATGCTTGGAAACCCTGTGGTACATACTAAATTTATGATTTTGCTTTTATTCTGTGGAAAATGATATCAATTTATTGTTCCACCTTGCACAAATGACTGCCATCTTGTATTTTATTCACAATGCAATATTTAAGGTACTTTTTGACTGCATCGATATGTCAGGAATAAATAAAACCCGTATGATAGGCACCAACATCATGAATCTGCGTCTATTCTGTAATGAAATAGTAAAATTTTATTGTTTCATCTTGTACAGATGGCAGCCGCATAGTAGAAAATAATTTTGGGCTCCAAGAGTAATTTTGTTCAGGATAGGCTAATGAAACCTAAGAAAATGGTGCTTTTATCCACCCGGTAACGATAATCCTAAATTTTGATGCTATGCTACCTGACTAGTGTGCATGCATGGGGCGAGCCAGTCACAATAAGATAATTGGTCTGTGTTTACCCCTAACCATGCGCTAAGGCGGATCCAGGATTTGAAAAAGGAGGGGGCATAGATGGTCTAGAGGGCTGGCCTCAAAGTTTTTTTGGCTTATTTAGGCCAATTTAGGGGACTTTTTGAAAGATTTGGTGCAAAAAGGGGATCTGCGCCTGCAACGTCCCATGTTAGCTCGATAAGAATTAAAAAAAAAACAGAAAATGAGTGAGACTGAAATGCAACAACGAAAAGTTTGCATTAAAGAGGTGACACAATGGTTAGAGAGTCGAGCTTTGCGAGGGGGGGATAAAGTCTGCTGCTGAGTCGTCAGACTTGACATCAGACTATTAACCTGCACCTTAGCCTGTAATTACTACGAGAGGCATTATGTGACCTGATGACTGGCCTAATAAATCTTGTGGGTTTGAAACACATTGCGACACACACAAATTTTATAGATTTCGGCAGGACTAGCAAAACAATGAATCGGCATTAAACCAGCATCATATAGCCAAGTCGTGTGCTTAGACACATCTTGGTGTAAGTCACCATCTTTTTACCTGTGACTGGGGAAAATTTGAAAGAAATTCTGTATATTTCTGAACCATGTTGACTACATTTGCTCAATCCTAAATAATTAAAAAAAATACATGTATGTTAATTACATACAATTATAACTTACAAATGTTTACTTACTCTTAGCTTAAAGACACATGTACTGCATACATTCAAATATCGGCATTTTTAAATATTGCAGGCTACTCCCCTACACCACGTTGGAGTTTATAGATCCATCCGTTAAATATAGGCTATAATACATGGTGGCATATAAATAAAATCTCACAAACGAAAATAGAGTACACCTGGACATAATATAGTAATATTATATATTTTTTTAAAGTTATTTCAAAATCCGTATGTGTTCTACGTTATCTGAGTTAACTGATAACAGTGAGGCACAGTTTGTGGAGGTATACTCTTAGAACAGTGCCCTGTTATACAATGCATATTCTAGCCAGCCTTAGGCCTGGTCACTACATGTAATTTATTGCTTTGCACGAAAATTTTACAGGTAATGATTCTATTGTCATTAAGAAAATGTTCAGATATACCTACCCAGCCTGCATGTGAGCTCACGATGAGCTCACAGTAATATCATGGTGGACTCACAGTATGAGATCATACATATGACATCACTGTGAGATCATGGTGAGCTCACATGAACTCACAGATTTATCTGACTAGACTCACAGTATGAGATCATAATTTGATCTCACTGTGAGATCATAGTGAGCTCACATGAACTCACAGTGTTATCACACTGAACTCACAATATGAGATCATGATCTGTTCTCACTGTGAGATCGTGGTGAGCGCACATGAACTCAAGGTTTTACCACACTAGACTCATGGCACGAGATCATTATCTGGTCATTAACTGATCTCACTGTGAGATCATTCTGTGCTCACATGAACTCACAGCCTTATCACACTAAACTCACGGCATGATGTCATTATCTGATCTCACTGCGAGATCATGGTGAGCTCACACGAACTCAATGTTTTATCACATTGGACTCACAGTTTGAGATCATTATCTGATCTCACTGTGAGATCATGCTGTACTCATATGAACCCACAGTTTTATCACACCAGACAAACGGTATAAGATCATGATCTGCTCTCACTGTGAGATCATGGTCAGCTCACATGAACTCACACTTTTATCACACTAGGCTCACAGTATGATATCATTATCTGATCTCACTGTGAGATCATGGTGAGCTCACATGAACTCACAGCTTTTATCACATATGACTCACGGTATGATATCATTATCTGATCTTACTGTGAGATCATGGTCAGCTGACACGAACTCACAGTTTTATCACACTAGACTCACAGTATGAGATCATTATCTGATCTCACTGTGAGATCATAGTCAGCTCACATGAAGTCACACTTTTATCACACTAGGCTCACAGTATTAGATCATTATTTGATCTCACTGTGAGATCATGGTCAGCTCACATAAACTGACAGTTTTATCACACTAGACTCACAGTATGAGATCATTATCTGATCTCACTGTGAGATCATGGTGAGCTCACACAAACTCACAGTTTTTATCACATACGACTCACCATATGAGATCATTATCTGATCTCACTGTGAGATCATGGTCAGCTGCCTTGAACTCACAGTTTTATCACACTAGACTCACAGTATGAGATCATTATCTGATCTCACTGTGACATCATAGTAAGCTTACATGAACTCACAGTGTTATCACACTAGACTTACAGTATGAGATCATTATCTGATCTCACTGTGATATTATGGTCACCTCAAATGAACTCACAGTTTTATCACACTAGAGTATGAGATCATTATGTTACCTCACTGTGAGATCATGGCGTGGTCACACGAACTCATAGTTTTATCACACTGGGATCACGGTATGAGATAATTATATGATCTCACTGTGAGATCATGGTCAGCTCACATGAACTCATAGTTTTATCACACTTCACTCATGATATGAGATCATTATCTGATCTCACTGTGAAATCATGGTGAGCTCATCTAAGCTTATAGTTTTATCACACTAGATTCACAGTATGAGATCAATAACTGACCTCACTTTGAGATCATGGTGAGATCAAATGAACTCGCAGTTTTATCACACTGCACTCATTGCATGAAATCATTATCTGAACTCACTGTGAGGGCATGGTGAGCTAACATGAACTCATAGCTTTATCACACTGGTCATGGTGTTCACATGAAACCACAGATTTTTCATATGGGACTTACACTATGAGATCATTACGTACAATGAGATCATGGTGAGCTCACATGCGCATGAATGTGGTAGAATGTATTCAATCAATCAATCAATCAATCAATCAATCAATCAATCAATCAATCAATCAATCAATCAATCAATCAATCAATCAATCAATCAATCAATCAATCAATCAATCAATCAATCAATCAATCAATCAATCAATCAATCAATCAATCAATCAATCAATCAATCAATCAATCAATCAATCAATCAATCAAACTTTTATAGCGCCTGTATCCCCAGCGATCCGAGAATATGTGGCTGTACATTTTGAAATATTTTAGAAAAATGTTTGGTTACACCTCAAAGTTGTACCTTTTTGGCAGGCACTTTTACATTACCGGTACTGTGATGGCGCTCGAGAGAGTGCAGTCATGCACTCATTTCTGCCTGCACTTCAGCTGCATCACCACAGCGACCTGAAACTCTCTATGTAATTTACTGAGCAGAAAAAGTAAGTTGTATCAGGCAGCTTAGCACAGTGATGGAACTACTCGTATCTACTCACAGGAGAAAAAAACAATTCAAGACTTGTATGTATATATAACAGATCGAACCACTCTACAGAAACACGATTTTAAATCTGTGAAAATGGCACAGAAACTTAAAATCAATCGAAAGGTTTTGATTTTTTTTGATAGAGGGACGTTTTTTGATAAAGAAAATAAGGCCAGCAGTGAATATTTGGTATTATCTTAATTCAAAGAAGCTGTCAGGAAAATGCAGACGGGGTGCCAACGTACCTTTTTGAAACATTGTGATAATCTACACTCATACATTGTATGGTTTTTATGAAATTTTAATTTAAACATTGTCATTTAAGTATTATTCCATAAAAAAAACAATAAAATGCTATGTACAGTATTTATATTCGAGATACAGTGCTGACATCCATGTTACAGTACTGACGGTTTTTTAAAACATGTACTCATTTATCATATTTCAAAATAACGTTGTCATAACGTCATAAATAACATTACACAGTTAACAATAACATAAAACCTCAAAATATGTTCATTCCTAATTTAGTTGATTTCAATTATAATTTTATAAATATTTTATATTATCACTTTGGTTATCATGCAAGATTTCTGAGATGAAAAAAAACAATTTAAAGTGGCAACTTTTAATTTTATTTGTGCAAGATTTGTCATGGGTTATCCTTGTGTGAGACATTTTGTTTTATATTCATGGTCCAGATATTTTGCATTATTTTTGAGTTATGTAAATATCACAAAATTACTCGAATTCAAAATAGCCGTTTAGCGGCCATTTTGAAATTGTTTACTCCCAAAGGTTAATGGGGTGATTGTCTGACATTGCTGAGCACTTAATTTACCAAATTAAAAGGAAATTTGATGGAAACTTTTTCATGAAACGCGCTAACGAACATTTCTTTGTTAGTCGCCGTAGTAATTAAAGGGTTGATGATATGCGGATCAAAATGTCGCCAAAAAACATTTCCCAGTGCTATGTGATGGCTATGTCAAGTATGAGGGAGCAGAAGTTGATAGATTATAGTAGCCATTTTGAAAAAAAATAATAGCGGTGAATTTACTGAAATGTAAAATGTTGTTATTTCTGAAATATAAATTATAATATAAAAAAATATTCTAACTGTATATATGTTTTTTGTTATTTTCGCTATTTCCATTTATGTCCTCCGATGACGTTACCATGACGCTATGTCAATCGAATAGAATCTGAAATTTATTATAAGCCTAATATTATCATTTTTTTCCAATAAAAAAGTCTTAAATTAAGCTAAAATTCTCAACAAGTTTTCTTTAATGCAATATACATAGTTGTGAATGCTTATGTTGTGATTCCACACGATTTAACATGGTTAAGGAAATAAGTAAATGCAACCGGTTCATTACTTGGTATCGATTTTTTCCAATGTGTCAAAAATAATATATTACACATAGATGTGAACTTTTACATTTACTTGGTTTACTTTTTCTAACATTTGTAATTGAAATAATATCACTTAGTTAAAATGGTTAAGACGGGCAATTTTTGGTGATGCGTATAAGCCCGAAATGTAGACTGACCATGGGGATACAATAGTAGCCTGTCAGTCCAGTACAGCTGGCTGTTGGATTCAAACGTGCGTGTTTTACGCTATCACACTCCCTTTGCGTTATAACATCTCTGGTATTTATACACAGAATATAGCACATCATCAATTATCCTACACCAAAAACAGGAAATGTGAGTACACTCTTTGACACATTAAATATTTATGTTAGGCACGCTGTGATTGCTGTCGTTATGGAAAATATAATTAAAACTACTTATGCGAAACTACTTTGATTTTATTCCGTTTCTTAATTTTCAACGTGCGTTCTTTATTATTTCATATCTTATATAATAGAGGTCTGTATATAGATACAATTAGTAGATTTTAAAATGATATTATTTACTGGGATATCAGGATTATAGTAAACGTGAGACGTTGAGCAACACAAGACGTTGACCCAATGTTGGATGAATGTTGGGTCAATGTGTAAGACGGTGAGCTTCCCTTCATCGAGCATTATGCCAAATTCTCGTGTTTCCTTATTTCAGTTCATTAATGTTGTGTAATGGTGAATAGAACTCAAGTAGGCTTACGTTGTATTCATTACGTTTTTGTAAATTCTACAAGAGCCGTTTTGTATTATTTCAAACCAAGGGATATATTCCCTGAATAGAGTTATGATACACCTAATATACTTCAAACTGATATAATTTAGTGGAACATAGAAAGTGAAATTAACGTACCATTCGGCACATAAAATATTTTTTTTATTGTAGACCAAGAATTACATGTATTATACACGAAACATTGAACTGGATGTCACAGTTCGTGTATATTATTGATACAAACAAGAAACGTTATATAGATTCCTTGGTTATATAGAGTATTTGATACATAGAAAGGGATACATGCATGGTGAACTAATTGATTAACATATTCTAACACTACACAGGAACATTTTGTAGTATGAAAATGCTGGTCGTAAAATCACAGTCATCCAGCATTGTAGAAAGAGCAATAAAACTAACTCGTTGACCCAATGTTGGATGAATGCTGGGCAATCGTGGAAGACGGTGGGCCGTCACTCATTCAGCAGTGAATCATCGACTTGTGTTTCTCAGACCTCACACTATCTTAATATATACTGACTCTAACACAACGCTTCCCTAATGTTGGCCCGCCGCCTTCAATGCCGGCCAACATCGGGTCAACGTGCATTGTTTACTGGATATATTGTGTGGTGTACCCAGCTAACACGAAACGTTAACCTAATGTCGGGTTAATGCTGGACTACCGTTTACGACGCTGGCCTAACATTGACACAACATTGGGTCAACGTGTTAGTTGGTTAGCCTCAGCTAACGCTCTGTATAACATAACTATAACTATAACTAAAATTTATATCGCGCCTAAACTCAAGTGATTCATAAGCGCATAACATAGAATGTATAACATAATAATGTTTGAAATAATAAACTAGAAAAACTGTCGCATATGGCTTAAGGATGATAAAGAATGAGTGTAATTAATACTTGTTTGAAATAAATCGAATAATTTTTCAAATGTTCAAAGCCGCGCCACTAGGAATATTCCAGTAAACACGATACGTTTGATAGATGTTGATTCAATGTTGGATAAATTGGTCAAAGATTGAACCAGCTTTGGTTTAAACAAGGATACTAGGCTTAACCAAGAGAAGCCGGCGCAGGTCCTATGACAACGTATTTCATATTTAAACAACAAATATACCATAAACGATTTTTTTTCACCATTTCATTCAGATGATCTATCAACAAGAGCTTGCATGCCATTTAATGATATGGGACATTCGGTATTAAGGAAGGATGCTAGCGCACATAGGGTCACATAGAAACAAACAATCTGAAAGAGGATATGATACACTGGTAGATAACAACTTTATAATGTTCTGTCGTGATAGCCTACGTAAGTGTATTCCTAATTCACTTAGAAAAACAGTTTTTTGGGGGGCTGATTTACTGATTGTTAGAAACTACATTGCGTGTATTTTATCGACATTATGTATGTTAAATTAATTATCTGCACATAATTTCATGCTAATTCTGGAACTTGTAGGCTATATGATTTATATGGATTATGATACGCAATAAAGCTATATTTATTTGGTAATTTTTATATTTATTTAGTAATTCATGTTCTGTAGTAGTAGTAGTAGGCCTATATAGCCAATGATACTTGATAATAACTGACGTTTTTCAATTTCAGGAGCATGCATTGCTGTCCACAAAACCCACAGAAAGGATTTTGAAGAAATATCCCATACCGGCAGAGAGGACCAGATCAAAAGGTATATCTCCAGCAAACAAAATACATCACCCCAATGCTGGCTCAACACTGGTTTATTGTCTACGACAGTGACACAACATTGATCAAGCATTGGGGTGGTGTCTCACGTTTGCTGCGCCATCCAATTTATTTTTTCTACATTCTTGAATATACTTTTATATTATGTTTTGAATTAGACTGAAAAATATATGTTTTCAATATCTAAATTAATTTTTTTGTAATGTTTGATGGTTCACTGGATTCAAATCCCGACTGAATCAGCTGATTTAGTTGTAGTACGGTTTTGTTGTGTCAAATAATGGCATAACCTCACACAAATTGCAACAAAATGTCCGACAGTGTTTTCTTGCTCAATAATTGTGCCTGGCTATATATATATAACGTCCTTGAAATTATTAAAAGCGAGTGTACCGTAGGCCCTACTACCTATGATACAGACATTTTGAGTCACTGCAGTGTTTGAGTGCTATCTTTAAATGTTAATATTGCTGATATCTGGAAAACCGCACCAGATAGCTGGACCATTACCGGTACTATAAAACAAAATGTGCGGTTTCAGGGAGGAAAAATGCCTCAAAAAACTCAATTTCAAGATGGCCGACAGGCGACTTGCTAACATTATTGACATTATTGAAATCAATATGAGTAATAACAATGCCAGATAGCTAGACCATTTAGTACGAAACAAAATGTGCGGATTCAGAGACCCTGCAAAATTTCAACTTGATCAAATGTAATATGTTCTTAATTGCGGCTATCATTGACTTTAATATCTGTAATGTACATGGCAAACTGTTGTAGATAGCTAGACTATTCCTGTAAAAGAAAATGATGTAAGAGCCCAGGAAAGGATACACCCTAAAAAATGTCTTATCACATGGGCGGTGCGTCGGATTATGGTGCCAGCTGACTGAATTTGTGGTAGTTTACTGGATATTTTTTTGAAATCTCAAAGCCACTTTATTAAGTTTTGTTATAACAAATTTAGGGTTTGATTTTATGCATCCTGGAAAACCTGGAAATTTGCCATTCCTGGAAAAGGGCGAAAATAAATTATTTATTTGAATTCCATGTATGCAGTTGAAAACACCTATACATGTATCATTATTTATTTGACTCCTGATTTTCTTTTTTTTTACCTTTAAAGAATGCAGTAAACAACTTCATGGAGCCTCATGAAGGTTGAGG
This sequence comes from Flabesymbios commensalis, assembly GCA_964017125.1. Classification (NCBI taxonomy): domain Eukaryota; kingdom Metazoa; phylum Annelida; class Polychaeta; order Terebellida; family Flabelligeridae; genus Flabesymbios; species Flabesymbios commensalis. The sequence goes on from OZ024904.1 coordinate 67,617,201, forward strand.
CGAAGAGGAGAAGAGAGGTAACGAAACCACTGTGGATGCAAAATGCAGCAGACAGGCACGTGGAGATCTATATTTCAAATGCAAACACGCCATTGAAGAGGAAGTTGAATTAAATTGTTACACTTACAAATAAAGCTTTTGTACATTTTAACCAGTTTTTCTGATTGTTTTGTTTGACATTCTTAATTTTAACACAGTTAGTTTACACTTTTTGGCCTGCCCCACTGTGATCTCACTGCAAGGGGTCACTGTGCGAGCTCATTTGAGCTCGCTGTGGCCTCGTTGTAGGAGCTCACAGTGGTGTCACACTGCTCTCGCTGTGAGCTCACTATGTGAGTTCACTATGGGCTCACTGTGAGGTTACACATTTAGATCATTGTGCTCTCACAATGTGAGCTCATTGTCTGAGCAGACTGTGATCTCACTGTGGCCTCCAGGTATGAGCTCACAGTGGTCTCACCGTGATCTCGCTGTGAGTTCACTATGTGAGCTCACTATGGGCTCACTGTGAGGTTACACTTTTAGATCATTGTGATCTCACAATGTGAGCTCATTGTGTGGGCTGACTGTGATCTCACTGTGACCTCGTTGCATGAGCTCACAGTGGTGTCACAGTGATCTGACTGTGAGTTCACTATGTGAGCCCACTATGGGCTCACTGTGAGGTTACACTTTTAGATAATTTTGCTGTCACAACGTGAACTCATTGTGTGAGCTGACTGTGATCTCACTGTTGCCTCGTTGTATGAGCTCACAGTGGTCTCACAGTGATCTCGCTGTGAGTTCACTATGTGAGCTCACTATGGGCTCACTGTGAGGTTACACTTTTAGATCATTGTGATCTCACAATGTGAGTTCATTGTGTGAGCTGACTGTGATCTCACTGTGGCCTCGTGGTATGAACTCACAGTGGTCTCGCAGTGATCTCTCTGTGAGTTCACTCTGTGAGCTTGCTATGGGCTTGCTGTGAGGTTACACTTTTAGATCACTGTGATCTCACAATGTGATCTCACAGTAAGCTTAATGTGATCTCACAGTGAGCTCACTGTGAGACCAAATTGTTGACTGGGTAATTTACGAGTTTTACTTACTAAAACTGCCCAAATGTACCACAAATCCCATCAAAACTAATCATGCATACCGTCCGATAAATCACCACCACAAAAGACGAAAATAGCATGTGAAAACCTATAACGTAAAATACACATTTTGATATATAGCAGGCACATTACCAAATAAAATGGTCGCATATGATATTAAGTGCTTTTTGTGCTCCCAGGAGCAATCATTCTATGTCGCAATATACTTCATTAGCTATATGAACGAACCAGATCTGTGAAATTGTGATAACGTAGAAAACATCCTTAACGATGACGTTGTGTTTTTGTGAATTGCATGCTTCATAAGTGCGAGATGAAGATGATTCATGACACATATATATTTTTTAAAATAAATTGTCCACAACCCACTTATTTTCCTGCAATTGCGTAACTTGAATAAACTAGTACAGAATTCATTTAGATAACGTGGAAAACACAATTTTCTTAGACATTACATTTCCAATCATAAATGTATAGAATAATTCACTAACGTCAATCGTTGATACGATGATATTTGGGTTTATGTGTGTTAAAAACAAATAAGATCATAAAAATAACTAATTAGAAATTCCAAATAAACTTTTGACATTTCCAGGTCTCCAACAGCTCCTAGCAATAGTGTACGCAAGTCTGGTTCTCAACAATCATCTACACCACAGCCGTTGCATAAATGTAGTGCGCTGAAGATGCAGGATGATGTACTTGAAGTCACAATTATTAATAACGATTTATTAGGAGGAGATACATCTGATGATGAAGAAAATAAAAGTGTTTTAGTGTGTCTAGAAAAAAGAAGCATTGACATTGATCCCGGAAAGCAAATTACATCTATATCTGCTAATGAAAATTATGGTGCCAGTTCTCAAAGGCGTAGGCCTATCACTAGTTCAAAAGTGAAAGAAAGCCAACAGGAAAACCTACATGAAATCAGTAAGGAAAGTCGGCCAAATGTTACCGAAACTATGCTTGGATCACAAGTTTCACCAATAACTGATTTACTTCAAGTCATCACTCAGTTGATCGAAGCTAGGGGTGTGATTGAAAAAAACAAAAAAACAAATTCAACACTAACAGCTGAAATACAGAGCCTTGCTGATAAACTGGATACTAAGTCTTCAGAATTTGATAAAATAGTGGAAACGAACAATTCAAAGAAAGAAAGCATATCTTTGATGCATTGTTTTAGCGAATGGTTCTACTGTGATCACCAGAGGGCGCTAGCTGAATACACACTACACCTCTCTGGTCTTATCGCTAGGCGGAGTAAGTGTCTGTTTTACACAGCGAGCCGTGGAAAAATGTGGTCAATGAGGTCAATGTGGCCAGGCTCCACGCAATGTGAATAGCCTGGTTTAGCCGGGTATATTAAGGCATCGGTTGTATCAAGTAGATGTGATCATTTTGCTGTTATGTACAATGTCTGTAAGTCATGTAACGGAGACTATTTTGCAAGTTTAAATGAGTTAGTCATAAAATATTGATTGGAAATGTTATTGTAATGGGTGATTGAAATGCCAGATGTGACAACAAATTAGCTTTTGTATGCAGTTCATCAGAAGATTGTATTCATGCAAATATATGTAGCTGTAATGGCAGGGAATGGACACCCCCACATCGGGAATCAAAAGATACAGCTGTGAATGAGTTTTGAAATGAATTGTTGGATATGTGTAAAAGCTTTAACCTATACATTGTGAACGGTCGTGCAGAATCTGATAAAGATGGTAATTACACACGAGTTGGTAGTACAGCTGAAAATGTTGTTGACTATTTACTATCCACAAAGAACCACATTATATATTGTGACAAATTTTATTGTACATTCAGGTTATCTGACTGGCCTTGTAGAATCGGATCACAGGCCTCTATGTTTTGACATATTGCTTAATGTTAACACAGAAAAAACTAAGGTATCGTCATGCGAAAAAAGATAATATTATAGGTGGTATAGAGAGAAAATCAATGATTTAACTAGCACATTATACAGTGAAGAAAGCACAGCTAACTATAATGATTTCCTGATCTCATTAAAGATGAATAATTCTGCTAATAGTGTTTCTGAAAAAAAATCTTAAGTATATAACAGAAGCTGTTCAAATAGTGTTTAGTAAGAAGAACGTTAGGCTGAAAAGCTAGGCTGAAAACTAATATGCGCCCCCCCCCCCCCCCCCGCGCAGGGTCCCAAAAAAAGAAAAAACGGTCATTTTTCGGCCAAAATATGGTCTAGAATGCGTCATTTAATGAGGCCTAGATTTAAAATTTTCCGGGGGATCATACTTCCCGGGCCCCACTACAGCATATGAGTGCCAGCTGTGGTGTGTATAAATTCTTGCAAAAATCGGCGCTCTCCCCCCGTCTGTCAATTCCTGGATCCGCCACTGAATTGATGATGGGTGTGAGGATATGAAAACTGAGCTCCGGTAATTAATTTTAAACATCAGTTAATCATTTTTTTATCTTTGAAAAAGAGATATAAAGTCACAAGCAGTATGTTATAGAAGAAATATGTAATTCTCAAAACCCTCAAAATATGTGGGCACTGTTGAAAAAATGTAAAACACAGTGAATAGAAATACACCAGTGGATATACAAAAATTATGTGGTCACTTTCAAAATAGAAAATAACATGTTTAACTGTACCTACTTTGACAAATTATTTGAAAATGAAGTGCATGAGTTAATGAAGAAATATGATGGTGGGAAAAGTTGATGAATGTATAGGGGGCCTATCAAAAAGTAATACAGTTACAAAAAATATGATGGATAGTCACGTCACAGAAAAAGAGGTTAAAAATGCGATCCAGTCCCTAAAAAAGTAATAAAAGTTGTGGGTTGGATGATTTACCGGCATAAAGTCACAATCCTCTGTTCTGTGTCACTCATTATACATTTTTCAATTTCTTGTTTGACAAAGTGGAATTCCCTAGTGAATGGGCTACAGGTTTAACAGTACCATTGCACAAAGAAGGGGATAAGAAAAATCATGAAAATTATTGGAAAATTAAAATATTACCATTGTTAGGCAAATTGTTTGAAATCCTTGTCATTAATAGACTACCCTTTATGAAAGAATCTCTGAGGCTTAAAGATCCATACAATGGTGGCTTTAAGAAAGGTTCAATGACTTCTGATAATATGTTTATTTTACTTGATAGTGTTCAAAATGCAAGCGCTTTAAAACAACCATTATATGTATGTTTTGTGGATTTTAAACGTGCTTTCGATACTGTTAATCGTGAAATGATGTTTTATAGAGTAGTGAAAACAGGTATTGATGGTACGAGATATGTATACAAAAATTAAAATGAAAATATGCGTTAATGGACTTTTGTCAGAAATAATCACTGATGAAGCAGGTATGAACCAAGGAGGTCTAAATAGACTGATATGTTTGTAGATTTTTGAGGTGATCTCAGGGACTATTTTAATGACAAATGTGGAATTGTTGTAAATGATAAGATTCTCCTGGATTTACTATGGACTGATGATTTAATTATGGTGTCAAATTCAATAGGAGATTTGCATAACTCTATTGATAACCTTTTTATCACCCGCCCGACGAAGTGGGGACGGGGGTATTGGCGTCGCCCCGGATGTCCATCCGTCCGTCCCGCCGTCCGTCCGGCTTCCGGATGTCGGCATTTTCGTTTCTGGAGCAGAACTCTGTAACCCGAGCATTGATTTCTTTAATTTTTGACACACACAGACCTTATGGGGTGTAGATGTGCCTTTTGGGTTTTTTTAAAATTTTACCTACTTAATTGGCAGACCATCGGCCATAATTAACTTTAATATGCCTGATATTTGGCAATCCTGTGCCAGATAGCTAGACCATCACTATAAAACAAAATGTGCAGTTTCAGGTAGGGATATGCTCTGAAAATTTTCAACTCGAACAAGTTTAAAATGGCCGACTATCTGCCATAATTAAATGTAATATGCCTGTTGATAAACCGTGCCAGATAGCTAGACCATTACCATAAAACAAAATGTGTGGTTTCAGGTAGGGATATGCTCTGAGAAATTTCAACTTGATCAAATTAAAAATGGCCGATTATCGGCCATAATATGCCTGATATCTGACAAGCCGTGCCATATAGCTAGACCATTACTACAAAACAAAATGTGCGGTTTCAGGTAGGGATATATATGCTCTGTAAATTTTCAACTTAATCAAATTCAAAATGGCCGATTATCGGCCATAATTAACTATGATATGCCTGATACCGGACAAACGGTGCCAGATAGTTAGTTGCTCTAATCTTCACAATTGGCATAATTTAGAAAATCATAATGATAAAAGTTATTTGGACACTTCTTAAACTTTTATGATCCAAAAAATAATATGATTTCAACTTTTTTAAGTACCGGACATTCAGTACAAATATGCATATATTTAAAATGGCAGACAAAAAACAAAAGGTGCAGATTGTTATTAAAGCTTGTAAAACTGCACAGGAGAAGCAATGTGAGTCATTGTCTCAACAGTGTACCATCACCGTTTACGGCGAAGGGGCTGCGCCTCTTTCAAAACCCCATGAATATAGTTTTAGAGCAGCCGCGCGCGAAAAATGGGTCACTTTTTAGGGTAAAGAATTTTTTCTTTGCTAGAGAAAAACACAAAAAATTAAAATCTACCAACAAAATTCAACATTAATAATGCAATAAATCTATTTGCAGCATTTCTACATCAGCCCTTGGAACAAAAATTCCATAGAATATATACCAGTCCAATTAATACTATAAAACCAAATGTATAGTTTCAGTGAGGGATATAATTATAACCTCTTGCTCAAATGAAAAAAATGCTGACTTGCGACAATCTGTAATATACACAGTAATCTAGATAGGTGTATCATTATTGTAGAACAGAATGTGAGACTTCAGGGAAGTAGGCACCCTGTAAAATTTCAATCACGCGGGCGGGGCAGGAGATTATGGTGGCCGGCTAGCCTCTTGTTAAGTATTGTTCAAATTGGCAAATAATTGTGAATATTCTAATATATCTTAATATTTTAATATTTGGCAAGAAACTTAAAAGCTTAATAGATGTACACTTTTTCTTCAATGGATTACAGATTGAAACTACAACACAATACAAATATTTGGGTTGTATTTTTTCAATCAAACCCTAACATTTTCAAAGAACATTTAAGTCACACTCTCCCAAAAGCAAGTGAAGCTACATATAAAGTACACAGTTACTGTGTACCTTTAGGAAACTCCCCACCTGAACTCACAATCAAATAGTTTAATTCTATTTACTCCCTATTATTGAGTATGGGAGTGATGGTCAGTTGGAATAAATCTTGGTACCATTGATATTTTTCAAGTCAAATTTCTTAAAATAAGTCTTAAACTTAGATCTCAAACCCCCGGTTTAGCTGTTCTCGTCAATAAAATTAATACTGAGAGTGATCAAATATTGATTGAGATTGGCAAATTTACCCGATCACTGTATAACAACATATATGTTTGATGTATTATGTACATTGGACCTCTGATTGAGGTAATACAAAGATATTAAACACCATATTCTTGAGAGGTAAAAATCATCCTTACTGTCCCAAATTCAGAATGGTCAGAATAATCCAAAATTAAGGACTTAATTAGCAGTTATTTAAATCACAACTCAAGTGTAAAACCTATCTCCGACTCGCAGTCCCAAAATACAGGGTTAATTAGTCTTCGCAGACTTCGAGCCAGCTCTCACAATTTAGAAATTGAAAGGGGCAGGTATACATATCCAAAAACACCGTCTGAACAGAGATTGGGTTATCAGTGTGATGATCAACTGGTTGAGGATGAAATTAATTATGTTATTGTGTGTAAAACGTATACCGTCTTTCGTACAGAATTGTTTATTATTGCAGTGAAGTTTATTCTCAATGCAGTCATCCAAGCACTTGGTAGATTTACATTTGATGGTTTTAAAATAAGAGATCGGTAACAAAGAATGCTGACATTCATCTCATTTTTCTTTGAATATGTAATGCTTTATCAGATTATGTATCCAATGATTACATGATCTTAACCCAAAATGGTTTTGTGTCAAAGACATTCATAATTTTTTATATATAACGTGTTTGTCTTGTAATATTTCCATTGTAATATCTCTAATAATCTTGTGCTTTTTTAATGCAAGCAAGCTAATATATATCTAGAAGTCGGTTGTATTGTAAATATATAGGGGCCTATCACAACTCTGTATTCTATCGAATTTATATCGACCCATGTGTCAGAATGACACTCTGCGTTTGGTTAGATAAATAAAACGTATATAGCTTACTAATACCCACAAGAATACAAGAATATAAATTGTTTGTTTGATTGCGTGTGATAGCTAGCCCTGGCAACAGGCTGTCAGGGCCTTCCAACTTACGCTAGCATCCTTCTAAAAAGCTGAATGTATTGATCAGATATCATCTAAAAGGCTGGCCTAGTACTTTATTCGATGTTGGACCGATCGTTTTCTCTGTAACGGTGGCCCAACACTACTCATAAATAGGCTATTACTACACGCCAACTTAACTTGTCGGCCTAGGCCTACTGCATGATTTTCGCATGAATCTATTTTCAAACGATTAGAACTGTTGCATTGTTGTAGTCCATTTCTAACAGCTAGAAGAAATCTATTTAAATATCTACTATTGTGTATGAGTGAGGCCCCAGTCCAACATCCTCTATCATTGTTCTTTGGGCCACCATTCTCTTCACGATGTAACCTATATATATGGGGCCTCAGGCAACAATTCTCTATCATCATGTAGGTGTGGGGTTGACAGGACACTATCATCTATCATTATGTAGGTCAGTGGCCCCAGGTCACCATATTTTCTCATTATACACATAGCCTATAGGTGGGGCCTCAGGCCACCATTCTCTATTATTGTGTAGGTGTGTGACATCAGGTCGCCAATATCTCTCATTAAGTATAAGTGGGGCCTCAAGCCACCATTCTCTATCATTGTGTGAGTGTGGGGCCTCATGCCACAATTATATCTCATTACGTATATGTGGGGCTTCAGCCCACCATTCTCTATCTTTATGTAAGTGTGGGGCTTCAGACCATCATTCTCTATTATTGTGTAAATGTGGGGCCTCAGGCCACCATTCTTTATTATTGTGTGAGTGTGGGGCCTCAGGTCACTATTATCTTTCATAAGTGGAGCCTCAAGCCACCATTATGTTTCAATAAGTATAAGTGGGGCCTCACCATTCTCTATCATCGTGTAAGTTTGGGGTCTCGGGCCACCATCCTGTATCATTGTGTAAGTGTGGGGCCTCGGACCACCATTATATATCTCATTACAAAAAATAAGGCCTCATGTCACCATTCTCTATTATTGTGTGAGTGTGGCCTCAGGCCACCATTATCTTTCATTAGTTAATGTGCTGCCTCAGCCCAAGTGTGGGGCCCCAGGCCACCATTCTCCATCATTGTGTGAGTTGTAGGTCTCAGGCCACCATTATCTTTTACTATGTATAATTGGGGCCTCATGCCACTATTTTCTATCATTGAGTAAGTGTGGGGCCTCAGGCCACCATTATCGTTTACTAAGTATGAGTGGACCCTCATGCCACCATTCTATATTATTGTGTAGGTGTGGGGCCTCAGACCACCATTCTCTATCATTGTGTAGATATGGGGCCTCGGACGACTATTACCTGTCACTGTGCAGTTGTGTGGCCTCAGGCCATCATTCTATCTCATTATGTGTAAGTGGGGCCTCAGGCCAACATTTTCTATCATTGTGTAAGGGTGAGGTCTCAGGCCACCATTATATCTCATTTTATATGAGTGGGGCCTCAGACCACCATTCTCTATCATTGTGTGAGTGTGAGGTCTCAGGCCACCATTATTTTTTATTGAGTATGAGTGGGAACTCAGGCCACTATTTTCTATAATTGTGTATGTGTGGGGTCTCGGGCCACCATTCTCTATAAGTGTGTAGGTATGGGGCCTCGGACCACCATTATCTGTCATTGTGCAGTTATAGGGTCTCAGGCCACAATTCTATCTCATTATGTGTAAGTGTGGCCTCAGGCCACTATTATCTCTCATTATGTAGAAGCGAGGTCTCAGGCCACCATTCTCTATTATTGTGTAGGTGTGGGGCCTCAGGCCACCATTCTCTATTATTGTGTAGGTGTGTGGCCCTCAGGCCACCATTATGTTTCATTAGTTAATGTGGGGCCTCAGGCCACTATTCTCTATCTTTGTGTAGGTGAGGGGTCCAGGCCACCATTATAATAGCTCATCACATATAAGTGGGGCCTCAGGCCATCATTCCCTATCATTGTGTAAGTGTGAGGCCCCAGGCCACCATCCTCTATTATTGTGTGAGTGTGAGGTCTCAGGCCACCATTATCTTTTAATATGTATAAGTGGGGCCTCGGGCCACCAGTTTCAATCTTTGTTTAAGTGTGGGGCATCAGGCCACCATTATGAGTAGGCCTCAGGCCACCATTCTCTATTGTTGTGAAGGTGTGGGGCCTCACACCACCATTCTCTATCATTGTGTAGATATGGGGCCTCGGACCACCATTATCTGTCATTTTGCAGTTATGGGGCCTCAGGCCACTATTCTATCTCATTATGTGTAAGTGTGGCATCAGGCCACTATTATCTATCATTATGTAGAAGTGGGGCCTCAGGCCACCATTCTCTATTATTGTGTAAGTGTGGGGCCTCGGGTCACCATTCTCTATTATTGTGTAGGTGTGTGGCCCTCAAGCCACCATTTTATTTTATTATGTATAAGTGGGGCATCAGTCCACCATTCTCTATCATTGTGTGAGTGCGGGGCCTCAGGCCACCACTATCTTTCATTAGTTATTGTGGGGACTCAGGCCACTATTCTCTATCATTGTGTAAGTGATGGGTCCAGGCCACCATTATAATAGCTCAGTACATATAAGTGGGGCCTCAGGCCATCATTTTTTATCATTGTTTAAGTGTGGGGCCCCACTGCAAGCCACCATCCTCTATTATTGTGTGAGTGTGAGGGCTCTGACCACCATTATCTTTTACTATGTATAAGTGGGGCCACCATTTTTTATCATAGTGTAAGTGTGGGGCCTCGGACCACCATTATCTTTTCTTAAGTATGAGTGAGGCCTCAGGCCACCATTTGCTATCATTGTGTAAGTGTGGAGCCTCATACCACTATTCTTTATTTTGGTGTAGGTGTGGGGCCTCAGGCTACTATTCTGTCTCATTATCTGTATATGTGGCCTCAGGCCCCCAATATCTCTTATTATGTAGAAGTGGGGCCTCGGGCCACCATTCTCTTGCATTATTGTGTAGGTGTGGGGCCTCAGGCCACCATTCTCTATTATTTTGTAGGTGTGTGGCCTTCAGCCACCATTACCTTTATTATGTATAAGTGGGGCTTCAGGCCACCATTCTCTATTATTGTGTAGGTGTGGCGCCTCAGGCCACCATTATCTTTCATTATGTAGAAGTGGGGCCTCAGGCCACCAATCTCTTTCGTTGTACAAGTATTGGAGCTCAGGTCACCATTATATCTATCATTGTGTATAGCTGTGATCTCAGGACACTATTCTCTATCAGTGTGTGAGTGTGGGGCATCAGGCCACCATTCTCTATCATTGTGTAGATACGGGGCCTCGGACCACCAATACCTGTCTTTGGGTAGTTGTGGGGCCTCGGGCCACCATTCTATCTAGTTATGTGTAAGTGGGGCCTCAGGCCACCATTCGCTATCATTGTGTAAGTGTGGGGTCTCAGGCCACCATTATATCTCATTTTGTATAAGTGTTTTCTCAGGCCACGATTCTCTATCATTGTGTGAGTGTGAGGTCTCAGGCCACCACCATCTATTATTGTGTAGGTGTGTGGCCTCAAGTCACCATTATCTTTCATTATGTGTAAGTGGGGCGTCGGGCCATCATTTTCTATTATTTTGTCGGTGTGGGGCTCAGGCCACCATTCTCTGTTTTTGTGTATGGCCTAGGTGTGTGGCCTTAAGCCACCATTATCTTTCCTAGTTATGTATAAGTGGGGCCTCAGGCCACCATTCGCTATCATTGTGTAAGTGTGTGGCCTCAAGCCACCATTATCTCGTCGCCTCGGAGCTAAAGGATCCTATTTGACACTCGTCAGAGTGGCAGATAGGATCGTTTAGCTCCAAGGCGACGATCTTTCATTATGTATAAGTGGGGCCTCAGGCCACTATTCTCTATTATTGTGTAGATGTGGGGCCTCAGGCCGCCATTATCTTTCATTATGTACAATTAGGGCCTCAGGCCACCATTCTTCTCCGTTGTGTAAGTGTGGGGCCTCAGACCACCATCATATCAATAATCGTGTATAAATGGGGCCTCATGCCACTATTCTCTATCATTGTGTGAGTGTAGTGCCTCAGGCCACCATTGTCTAGCATCATCTATCATTGCTAAACAGTTATGTTCACTCCTGTACTCGTTTAACAGCATGTCATGGTTGTGACTCATCACAACGTGCGGGGAGCTCACAGCTGACCACTCTGTGAAGTGTGATCAGTTTGCTGTACTATTCACTTTGCTTTTGACAGCGCCAACTAAAGCAAAAGTGACTGTAAGCGCGAGGAAGCTGAAAGCAATAGACATCCAAGCCTTCTTCGACAGCATCAGCGGTGCCTCAAGGATCAGAAACACATAAGAGCTGTCAGCTGACATAATTGTCAGTGATACTGCATGAGGCATATCAACTTTACAACACTACTCTGAGAAAGCTCGAAGATAATCATGCCCCTGTCACTCAACGCACCATCACCACCAGGTCAGAGTGTCCATGGTTTACCACCAACACCAAACTGTTGAAAGTCAAGAGGAGAAGCTTGGAATAGCAGTGGAGAAGAACAAGTCTCACACTCCATCGTGAGATATATTCAACAACGTGATAAAAAAAAAACATTAATCACTGACTAGCACGGAACATCCAAGTACACAGCAGTCAGAGCCCAGCTAATCTGTCTTCATTACTATCAGGAAATGAAGAAGAAATTAAGAAGCTTTTAATATCGTCTGAGCAAAAAACTGAGAAATATAGTCAGCATGTCCCTTACCTGTGGTATGACATCTAAGATAAGGCAGGCAATAGAAATACACCATTAGAAAAAAAACTACCTGAGCCAGTGATGAGCTGAAAAAACTGTATCACTGACCTGTATCAAACTTATCTTTAGTTGTGTCCAAGTTGACTGAGAAAGTGGTGGCTTTCCGTCTGATTGCTCATCTCCAGCGTAACAGCATTCAGCAGCCTTTGCAATCAGCCTACAGGCAGTACTGTGGCATCGAAACAGCCTTGCTGAAACTTCAGAGCGACATCCTGCACATTCTCAACAAACGCAAAGGAGAAGCACTCCTTCTTCTCGACCTGAGCTATCGATCATGGCATCCTGCTTCACACACTGCAACACGAGGTCGGCATTACAGGAGATTTTCAGATGTGGATAGAGTGTTACCTCAGAGACAGGAGTCAAGCTGTTAGCATATTAGAAAAGTGGTCGAAAAACAATCTGCTGACATGTGGGGTCCCCCAAGGCTCTGTGCTGGGACCTCTTCTGTTTTCAATATACACTATTCCGCTGGCTCGTATCATCAGAAGTCTTGATCTGTCGTACGATATATGTATGCTTATGATACACAATCCTTCATAGAGCTCTGTCGTGACAACAACTCTTCACAGACATTAGGAGAGTGGAGCCGGAGTGGGTGCGATATAATATACTGATGCTAAACGATGACAAAACAGAACTCATATTATTTCATCCTAAAAGTACTGACTCTATTGAACTCCCTCAAGGTATGACAGTACGAAGAAAAACAACATATATCACCATGAAAGATCGCAAGGAATCTGGATGTGATTTTTGTCATGTCACTCAGCAAGGATATCACAGGCATGTTATGAGCTGCTTAAAACCACCTTCGTGCCATTGGTCGTATCCGAAAACATCCTATATCGCCAGAGCACCAAGCAGCTTGTTTATGTACTTGTGATATTGCGTCTGCATAATTGCAATGGTCTCCTTCACGGTCTGCCAGATACACTACTACAGCAGCTGCGTTTGCACATGTGACAGATTGTAATAATCAACTGTATTATTATTATTATGAATTACTTCATTTTAAATGTACGCTAGTATTATTACATCGGTTGCTATCGAACGCGCTATAAGCGCAACAGAGATATGAAACACGGGAGGTAACGAATGCGTCACTATTTATCCTGGATCAAACTGTGACAAGTCTGTGCTTTGCCTGGCGAGCTCGGCCAATTTCATTTATGGCCGGGTCGAGGCCAAGGTTCTTAGTCACGTGACTTTCATGCCTGTGCTATTGAGGCCGGTGAATAATTTTCTGGGTCAAGTCATAAGAAATGCGTCAGAGGGGAAATACAATACTGTGAACAACTCTTTATCCAGGGAAGTGATCTTTCAAAAATGCCTGAATTCGGGGACTACCCTATTTTCATCTGAATATAGCAACTAGTCACAAACATTCGCCGCTGTAGCTTACCAGAGGCTACATGAAGCTCGGCCACGCTGCGTAGTATGACTCTGGGAACCAGAGTAGTCTGTGCTAAACTTTTATGTCCTTTCTTTGAAAATCATTGGCTATCGTGATTTCTTCCGGTATAATTCGGATTTAAAGTCTAGTATTTAATGAGTATTCCACGTGTTTTCTGTCTCTCTGCTTTTAGACCTCATTCAGTCAACACGTCTGGATGAAGGTCTGTCTAACTCTAGTCTCTACCAACTCGGTATTGTAACTGTTACAGATCGGAACATTGGGCATTCATCTTCATTCATTTTTCATTCTCAGTCCTTACCCTGTAATCTTCATCCGAATATCACATACCTACCAATTGTTATCTTCACTTCAGTCTAGACTACATGTAATCGATTAATTAATCGATAATCGAGCCTCCTCCAGTGTGAACTATATTGTATATCTCTTTGGACATCTCCTGATTGTGTCAAATCAACCTATTGGAAATTATACTTATTTTTATCCTGTTAATAAACTGTTTGCTGTTATATCTAAATCAAGTCAAGTGTTAAAGTTCCCCGTTTTCTACATCCACATCACCCGCCGAAACTAAGCTGCCCGACTAAGAAAAGATCCCCAGTTTATCTAATAAATCTAGACCTAATAATTAAAGTCTATAATAGACGACACTACATACATATTGCATGTGCCAGGATGGTCATGAAGTGCTCCATATGTGACTACATAACACCATTAGGCTACTAGAGGAGCTATTCTTTCTGGCTACCTGTTCACGCTAGCATTGAGTACAAGGTCATCGTTCTCACAGTTTACATGCCTCAACAACTTGGATCCTGGCTATCTGGCAGACTTATTTACATTTATCATCCTGCACGATCACTCCGCTCAGCTGACAAAAGACTTATTGTGATACCTCCTTCAGGCAAAAAACATTATAAGAACAGCTAGGTCGTTCGCTTATGCCGCTCCTCTGCTATGGAACAAGCTTCCAGAACACATGAGACTCATAGACAGCACTGCACATTTCAAAACAGTTTTAAAAACATTGTTCTTTACTAGATAATTTTAAAAACCTTTTAATATCTACCATTTTATTAACTTATTAATATTTACCTGTACAATTGAATTTCACATGACGTCTGTAGCTTATTTTCTAATTCGATGTCTTTTATAATATTCTAACTTTACAATCAGTATTTTTTAGTTTTAGCTATAGTTTTAAAATGTTACATTTTCTTTTACTTAACTTTTACATAGCTTCCTCTACTTTTAATTGTGTCCTGTTTTTAGTATGTACAGCAATACAAAACATTTTTTGGATGGACAGCTTTATAAATGGTTTTGCAACAACAACAACAACAACAACAACAACAACAACAACAACAACAACAACAACAACATCATCATCATCATCAGCAGCAGCAGCAGCAGCAGCAGCAGCAGCAGCAGCAGCAGCAACAGCAACAGCAGCAACAACAACAATCATAATAATCATAATAATCATAATAATCATAATAATCATAATAATCATAATTTTAAGAATAATCATAATTTTAAGAATAATCATAGTTTTAAGAATAATCATAATTTTATGAATAATCATAATTTTAAGAATAATTCTAAATTAAAGAATAATCATAATTTTAAGAATAATCATAATTCTAATAATAATAATAATTTTAAGAATAATCATAATTTTAAGAATAATCATAATTTTAAGAATATTCATATTTTTAAAAATAATCATAATTTTAAGAATAGGGGCCTAATCATAATTTTAAGAATAATCATAATAATCATAATAATCAGTATAATCATAATTTTAAGAATAATCAGAATAATCAGAATAATCAGAATAATCAGAATTTTAAGAATAATGAGAATAATAAGAATGATAAAAATAATAAGAATAATAAGAATAATAAGAATAATACGAATAATACGAATAATACGAATAATACGAATAATACGAATGTATAAGTGGGGCCCAAGGCTACTATTCTCTATAATTGTGTAAGTATGGGGCCACAGGTCACTATTCTCTATCATTGTGTAGGTTGGGGCGACGCAATTAAGCCTCAGCATCTAATCATCGTTTAAAAAGGAAATGATAATAGCAATAATAGCTTTATTTCAATAGGGTAAACACAATAAGCGATAGCTCATCTGCCTTGCGGGCCTCGACATATATACAAAATGCAAATAAATTTACAATAGCTCAATATTTAAAACAAAATCACATTTTTGTACAGGTGATGGCATATACACATTTTCGTGTATATGACATGACATGTAACAATATGTAAATTAAATACAGACATTGGCTACAGACTAAAAAGAAACATTAATAAAATATTATGCTGATAAAATTTTAAACAAAATCACGTCGTGTTGGAGATGTGATGACATTACATAAAATAATTACACACATTAGCACACATGACCCACGGTAAAGTTTTTATTGACAGCTTGATACATAAAATACATAACATTGCAGAATGTAACATAATATGAAATATAAAACTAACTATTTCGTACATGCTCTAATAGTAAATTATGGTACCCTACTTTAAATTGGGACAAAGATTATGTATATCTTATATCGTTGGTATTTGAGTTCAATATGGTTACACCTAGGTGTGACAGGGATTAGGAATGTGTTCTTGGAAGGTACAATTTATTCTGAGCAGAGGATGTGAGCTTATAAGTTACACGATCTGTTACATTTGTAAACAAATCTTGCATATATGAAGGTGCTTGGTCTGTTTTACTTTTATAAATCAGACAAGCTTGTTTATCCATGACTAATTATTTAAATGGGAACCAATTAAAAAAAATTAAACATTTTTTTACTTGGTGATAATGGATCAGCATCTAATATTAGTACGGTCGCTCTCTTTTGCAATTTCGTTATGACATTTTCATTCTCTACACCCAGTTCCCCAAACTAGGCAGCAATATTCTATGATGGGTTTTATTAATAATTGTAGAATGAAATTTGGGTTTTAAATGGGAGATATTAGGGCCCAAGTATGGTATTCTACCTAATTTAAATAACAACTGAACGACGGAGGTTATTAACCGCTCTCATCATGTCACAGGCTGAGCAACTCTTCGATTTTTAAATATACATGCTACCGTAGGCCCTATCTAAAATTGAAGATATATCTCTCCACTCTCTATATTAGGATATTGTTTTGATGTTGTGTCCTTGGGCAAGGCACTTAACCCTCAAATACTTCACTTGACTCAGGTGAAAATGAGTAGACTACTGTAAAGCAGGGATACTTTGCCACATAAAATGATGTTGTCGCACCCTATGTTATGGTATGTGGCGCGATTCTAAATACTGTGACGTCAGCAATAGTCCAACCCTTTTTTCTCCAAACTTGCCTATGTGACATCGCACAGACCTCCAGCTACTCCTTGAAACTCCCAAAAGTGCGTTTGTATATATTTATCTTACCTGTCAAATTTTTACATGCGCACTTGAAGTGACAAGGGGTGGCTTCAAATAGAGAATCCAGTTAAGCTGCTCACTGCACAACAACTGTATCTGGATCATATATATTTTTGTCAGGCCACGTGCTGTCCGAGTTCTACACTGGGGTTATTGTGGCCCACCACAATAGGCTGGGGTAGCTTTGGCCGAGATGTTACAGACAGACAGATATTTTATTGACTGAAATAAAAGTCATTACAGATTTATTTGTCATAGTAATAAGAGAGATAAATGTACATGTATATACAAGAATGTTAGTTTGTTAAAATCATATAAAATTATGACAATATACATGGTAACAACTAAAATCATGTTAAATGGCATTGCCATAATAAAAACTGGTTAATTCAGTAATACAAATGACTACTTCCTAAAAAAAAATTAAAAGGCATTGCCAAGATAACATGGGGGTTCTATCGTTTTGTTAAAAGAGATAAAATAGCTACTATGTATAACATACTAATTATATATAGAAGCAAAAAAGACACTCTGGAAAGCGTAGAAACCAAAAATATATACAAGTGCATAATTATGCTACAGTAACTGGAGAGTGAAATAAGACAATGGTGAAAATTATATTGTATTTTTAAAAAACAAACAAAACAATATAAAGCAGTACAATAAATGTGGCAATCCGCGAAACAGGTAGCTACGAGCCATGTGACCATGCAAGCACAGTCGCTATGAGCTCGTTGATTCCCTGATATTAACCTGTTAAGTTAACAACTAGTAACAGTAATAGTGGCGATTATCAGGCAAGTACAATCAATGTGGCAATCTACAAAACAGGTAGCTCCGAGCCATGTGACCATGCAAGTACAGTCGCTATGAATTTGGAGATTCCCTGATATTGACTAGTGGTGTAAACTTAACAACGTAATAACAGTACTACTACCGAAACACAATATATATACATACTAATAAAAGTCGGACATGGTGTTTCGTCGACTGTCAACAAAGTATAGCATCAGAACCATCCATATTATCGAGTGTTGCAGACTTAGTGATGTCATACCAATGACAATTACGGATAATAATCATGTGTGCCATTCCCGCAGGACATGGCACTCACACAATAACATTAAAGTTTATTTAATTAACTAGTGATTTATTACCTATAGGCCTATGGCCCTCGCACAAAAAAAAACATTACAGCTTATTTTATTTCACTATATTGTTTATTTCATACCATTTCACTCACGACCTAGTTAGTACCACATACTCGAAGTTACAATCGAAGAAAAACATTCCCGACCTCATAGATAAAATCAGTTGACTTAGCAGCTCTAAAATCCTCCATAAGGCCCCACCTCGTCTGATAACAAAGGCAACGAAAACGTCCCTAACCGGCCCTAAAAAGCCAAATAATAAATCCATGAGCAACAGCCATTCTGATATGTGGTAATACCTAAGTCAGATCATGAAGGCATAATAATATGGTAATATATCGACATGTGTCTTTGATTTATTATACTCAGTGTTTTTAATAATTAATTTGTTTGAAACAACCATAAATAAATTGCGCTAGTGACTTCACCACTGTTATGTCTCTAGATGTCATAATTCGTGGAAACATTTCATTTGTCGGCTGTATATTGATAGTTGCGGTTACAGAGTTAAATAAGATTTTGCGTTCATTATTCATAGCGCTACAGTGGAGAAGAAGATGTATTTTGTCGTCAATTTCGTTTAATTTACACCTTGTGCATATTCGCTGGTTTATTGGAGTGATTGGATTATTGTATCGTCCTCTTTCTTTATTTAGATCATGTGAGCTCATTCGATATCTCGCCATTGATGTTATGAGATGGTTCCCCACTGTGTGTAAGATATATGGTTCAACACAGAAATATTTTGTTTACTAATGCATATGTGCGCAGCTTACTCGAACTCTCAATATTTTTTCTCCACTGCTGTTTAAATATTCTAACAATTGATTATTTAAATAAAAGCGAATACGGGAACACCAATTTGTGAAGCCAGTGCCATCTAGCTTAAGAAGCATATTGTAGACATTTCTGACTGGATGGCTCTGAGATAGTTTTAGAATTCTACACCAATATTTTACGGCTTTTATGTGTTGTCGGATGATCAGTGGAAATCGTCCCGTGTCCCCATATATTGCAGGCGTAGGTGTTTGCTTTCTAACTCCAAGTGTAGATTTAATAAATTTCAGATGGATTTTTTCCACATCGTTATCATCATCGCCTGTGTAGGCCTACCATATATCACTTCCATATTCTAGTTAAAATGTTCTAATTTATTAGCTCTGATTGTGTTAATTAAAGTCGAGGTCTACGATGGTCATAGAACACTGGATCTATGGTGTACATAATTAATAGAAAAAAAAATTAGTAACAATGAAATAGAAAACAAACAGAAATTGGGCCAAAGTATACCCTATTGCGGCCACAAAGTGGAGGTACGTTGGCCCGCAGGGGTAGCTTTGGCCCAAGCCCACAGACAATTATGATCTCACACCCTGTGCTATGGTACTGGTATATATGTCACTGTTCTTTTTTAACCCTTTCACCGCGGGATTATGGCGTCATAAATTGCCTGAGCGCTGAATTAATTAATTTTTTTACTAAAAAAAGTAAATAATGATGTCGCCCGCGGTCTGCCACAAGGTCGCCTTTTGGCGACATCCACGGTGAAAGGGTTAAAACTTCACACTGTGGGCCAATGTACCTCCTGCAACTGGTCTAGTTTGACTTGTAGCCGATATGAAAATATGGGCCAAAGTATCCACACCTGCTCGGGTAACTTTGACTCACCCTTAAATTGAGAAAATATATTCTTTTCAATAATAGGTGAATGTTTTCTAATTTCAACGATAATGAACAGTTGATCAGGTTCCTTCAGTAATTAAGTAACAATGAAATAGAAAACAAAAAGATGGGCCAAAGTATCTCCGCTTATTTACGGTACTTGGTAGGACAGAATATAGTACAGATGGCAATGTGTTTGATTATGATAAGCCGAAATGGCTGCAGGACTATAGGCCTATGCTCTCCGTGGAGTTGAAGTGAACACGAATGAACAGGTCCAGTGACCAAGGAGTAAAAATGTAAAAGTCGGATGAAATACTTAATATCAGACTATAAACCTGCTCCTTTAGCTTTTTTTACGTTTTACAATGAATGCTCCCAGAGTCAGCTGGCCCCTGGGCTGATGCAGGGCCTACTCCCCCCGCCATAGATGCGCCATTTTCAGTACATTTCCAGACAGAGGCGCTCCAATTTTGGAACGGCCGAAACCGCCTACCGTTTTATGCGTTTGCTGACTGGCTGATTGATTGCATGATTCTGGATACAGCGCCATTTTTCAGATCTGCAGTTACACATGTTACAGGATGATCATCACTTTCTGACCTGCTTACACGTTACAGTTACCAGGTATTATAGTTGCAGAATAACCCTGGGGCTGGGCCTGATAACATAGCCTCATAGTCATAGGCTCATTCTGTAAGACGGCGTGGGCGAAAATTGGGGAACCATGCGCCGACGCGGCATGTAAAAAACCAGTGCCACTAACTTACAGTCTGTTTCACTCTCAGGTTAACTGGGGGTAGAAAACACTGAAAGACTCGCTGAACACCAGAAGAAGAGCTCCAATAGCTGAAGAAATGCTACTGTGTTTGAACAAGCACTCGCCAGGCCGTGGGAGTCCTGTACCCAGATTTATCTGGTGTTATGCGGACTTTCAGGTTAACTGGGGGTATAACTCATGATCAGAGAAGAAACACAGAAGAGGGAGAGGGACTGATCTAAGGGTGTGGACCCCATTGAAGCAAAATAGGCGGGGGGAGTAAAGTAGATATAAAAATTAGAAGGTGGGAGGGGGTACGGGAGTGGGGAAATAGGTGGATGCTCGCTTCTCCAGGACCAGGTCCATGGAGGCTTGGAGTCGCTGTAGCCCTGCGGAGCAGGTCACCACAGACAGCTGCGGAATTAGCTCGCAGCGGGTTGATAAGATTCTATTCTATTCTACCAGGACCTGGGAGTAGCCTTTTTCCAATTTGCTCGGTCGCTCTTTAAAATTTTTTAACAAAATTTTTCTCAGATTATTTTTTTACCTTCCCCCAACATTCCTGAATATTTGGTAGATTTTTTTTGTGTATTAGCGAAGTTAGACCATTTGGCATGTAATAATTTTTCAAAATGACAGCTCTCTTTAACACCATTGCCGTGAAACAAGAATCCTATTACATGCCAAATGGTCTAACTTCCAAAATACACAACAAAATTGCACCAAGTTTTCAGGGATGTTAGGGGAGTTCAAGTTCAATGAAGCAACTCCCAGGGGAGTGCCCGGTCCCGTCTTCAAAAAGACGCCCGAAATGCCGGGGTTCACCAAAATGACCCCTCCTCGTCTCCCTGCAGGCATGAGGAGCCTCTGCACGTCCACTTCACCGCCACTTCACTACCAATGCCAAAGGCTTAGGCTGTAAAATAGCAGTAAAATAGCATACAAAAGCAATTCCCACCTGCGGAAAACAAGAAAGAATCAAGTGGGGGCAGACCTTGTGTATTCCCTACTGTCCGCCCGGAGGCAATGCCCTGGCCGCTGGGTATTCACAGGGGCTTCATGTGTTGACGTTTAATGACGATCCATGTCCTGACCGCTGGGCATGCACAGGGGCTTCGTGTAGTGAAGATTTACAATGCCCAACCAGTGAGTTCCGTGAAGTAGCCTATATCATACGTCCTGCAAGCCCAGGCCAATAGTCGGAACACCTCTCACTGACGCTCTTTGGGAACATGAAAAAATGATCCGAGAAAAATTTTGTTAACAAATTTTAAAGAATGACCGAGCAAATTAGAAAAAGGCTACTCCCAGGTTCTAGTGAAACAGACTGTAGTCTAACGTTAGTAGTGGGATAAAAATAGAATTATTAACGTTAGATCTAGACCCCCCTAGATCTACACAGGCACGAAGGTCCAAGGGGTGTGACAGACAGGTGCATACATGTATTGATAGTGAGAAGGCCGGAACCGGCTCTCAAATTCTGATTCAAATCAAGGCAAATAACACATTTCCATAGTGATAGAATTAATATTCACTAACAAGTGGTCACAGAGACGATCTATACCCCCGATAGCATAAACTTTCAAAACAAGGATGCCCGCATTATCTTGTAACCATGCGAAAATGGGCTTATATCACCCAAATTTCCCCAGTTGATAGTGTTTACATTTCAACACATGCTAGAGGGTCTACAGACTGCTGAGCACCAGATGGCGACACGGACTCTCACAGTCATCTTGTGTCCTGGAAATGTAAACACTGTCAACTGAGGAGATTTGGGTGATATAAGCTCAATTTTGCATGGTTACGAAATAATGCGGGCATCCATGTTTTGAAAGTTTATGCTATTGGGGGCATAGAGTCTCTGTGACCACTTTTTTGTGAATTTTAATTCTATTAAAATGTGTGATTTGCCCTAATTTGAATCAGAATTTGAGAGCCGGCTCCGGCCTTCTCACTCTATCAATACATGCATGCACCTGTCACACCCCTTGGACCTCCCAGCCTGTGTAGATCTACACTCTACATAGGCACATTCAAACAGTCGTTTTTTCGTGTTTTTTATTCAGGATTTATGTGAATTTGTGATACACTGCAATAAAAGACATATTTTTTTCTGTTTGTTTGTTCTTTTTGCTCACTATTCCTGGTAGAAATAAAACCATCATTGTAACGTTAGAATTAAAAAAGTAATTTGCTTTGAATGGCATTTTTATCACCTTTTTCGGGGGTTCCCATCATTAGATTTCTCGCAATTAGGAAAAATGGTGCCAGCTCTCGCCTTTAATTCCATAATTGTTGCAACAAGTGCTTGAAGAGGTAAGTGGAACAGGCATGCTGTGGCCCCTTCTGATTATTTTTTTTACGCAGGTAAATTTTTTTAAATTTTTGTAAAAAAATGCAAAAAATTAAAATAGACTAGGCTTACCGTATTATCCCTAATAAACGCACCCCCCCCCCTAATAAACGCGCCCCCCCCCTTACATGTACCCTGTATACCCAGAAAGTCAGCTGGCTTGAAAAAATCTACCAGGGCCTAAAAAAAACTATTGTTTGTTTCCGATTTCCGACCGACCCTATTAAAAAATGTGCGACCCAAATTTATTATATGAATTTCAAATTTATTTTTTTTTAGAAAATCTAGAAGTTGAGGAATAAGTTACTGGCTGTAGTCAAAGTAACTGAAAAAACTTTACGAAAAGGAGAGGAGAGGGTCAAAAAAAACAAAAACTAGTTACGTAATGTACAGATAAGACATGCATGGAAGTGAATCTGGCCCCAAATAAACTAAAAAATAATTCCTACCTACCGATTTGGTTGATGTGACAAAAAATAATATTAAAAATAAAATTAAATAAATTTCCTACCTACCCACTGGTTAAAATGACAACAAATCGGAAACAAACATATATTTTTTTTTGGCCTAGACACCAGCCTTCTGCGTGTAGCCGTGTCAACATACTTGAGCCACAGTCAGTGTGTTGTGAGCGTGGGTGTAAACGCGGTATGCTAAGTACTGTCACTAAGGATGGCAGCGCTCCCCAGGTGGCACTGAACTTCACTTTCAGTTCTTGCTCAGCAAATGGCATATTTTTTCTCATCGATTTAGCCTGAAACAGTGACCTAGGTTAGGGGTCAATTACAGAATCTAAGGAGCCTTTTGATTCGATATTAGAACGGATATGACATGTTGACATATTTCCGCTTGCCCCCTTTATTGACAGGAGAGATTTTGTAGTGAGGAACACCTTTTATTTTTTAATTAAAAAATTGTTTTTCTTATAACTTTATTTTATCAAACTTTATCACATATCAAAATATTACTCAGATGTTCTTTATCATGTCAACTCCATCATAGATCTTTTTTTTTTTTAACGTAAGCCACCGTTTTGTACATAAAATTCAACTTTATCCAGCCCACCCAAAATATTTTTGACACATTTTCATTGTTAAATTGTTGTTGTTTGGGATAGCTAGCCCTGGATAGGGCTGACCCGGGCCTTCTGACATTGTCGATCGCTCACTATCTCCCGGCAAGAATCGAATGTATCGCTAAGGCAGCATAAAGTGTATCTCTTAGAACCAATGAGTACGAGTCTGCCTGTCAAACTATCTGCTTCTTCTGCTTCAGACTAATTATGTACCCACCTGGGCAGGGCTCGAACCAGTCTATGCCTCTCTTCCCCTAGACCTTGTACTGTAGCCTGTAGGTCTAGTATACCCCATAAGACATTAGAAAGTCTAAATCCGGGAAGACTAAGTCTTATGAAATTTTGCACACATGTCATCCAACATATGTAAAATAAGATCTGCTGTAGGGGAGATGTTTCATTTTTTCCCTTGATATGCTTATTTGGATAAATCAAAAATGGCTGCTGTCTGCCATCTTGAATTTTTAATTTTTGCCAGATTAGTCATAGAATCTTTATTCTTAAGTAATACCTCATTTTTGAATAATTTCGATACACCAATTCACCAGTATGATTATTTTAACGATTAAAAGTCATCTAGGGGTCAAAAACAAGATGTCTGTCATCGGCCATATTGAATTTTTAACTTTTGACAGGATAGCCCTAGAATCTTATGTAATACTTCATTTTTGACCAATTTGAATGCACTGATTCCAATGGTGTGGTTCTTTTCACGCTTTAAGGTCATCTAGGCAGACTAGGGGTCAAAACAAGATGGCTGCCGTAAGCCATCTTGAATTTTTATGTTTTGACATAATAGCCCTAGAATCTCATGTAATACCTCATTTTTGAATAACTTGATTACACCAATTGCATTGGTATTTTACGATTTAAGGTCATCTAGGGGTCAAAACCAATGTATTGAATTTTTAACTTTTGACAGAATAGCCCTAGAATCTTGTGTAATACCTCATTTTTGACCAATTTGAATGCACTGATTTCACTGGTATGACTATTTACGATTCAATGTCATCTAGGGGTCAAAACAAAATGGCTGCTGTCGGCCATATTGAATTTTTAACTTTTGACAGAATAGCCTTAGAATCTTGTGTAATACTTCGTTTTTGACCAATTTGAATGCTCTGATATGATTCTTTTTAAGATTCAACATCATCTAGGGTGGACACTAAATAAGAGACGCCGAAAGGATATTACATCCCGGGGATGTTCCACTGTATGGCCAATCACAGACGCTCTTACATTAAATGTTGAGGACACAATTGATTATTGTTCAAATAGTCATTTAGGGTATACCGTCATTCAGTGATGGTATAACATCCTTTGGCTGTCTCTTATTTACCCGAGACACTAAATAAGAAACGCAGAAAGGATGTTAGCCTACATCCCTGGCATATTGTAACACATTCGCTTGCTCATTAATTAACCCTTTAAGCCCTCATGATGCATTAAAGCATCATTTTGCATCCATGAAAACAGACTTAATTTCTCTACAACAAAGGGTGTTGGAATGAAAATTTCCATGAAAATGGCTTCCCAATACATGGTGATTTTCTTTATTTTTTCAACCACTTTAAGTCATCTTCACCCACTACACTTCGAGAATTGCAACAGCAATTGGCGGCTTGTAGGGGATGAAGAAGACAATGGTAAATTCAGGCTAATTGAAAGGGTTAAGAGACGCCACAAATACGTAACTTAAGACATCCCTGGCACGTATATTACTTGTGAAGATTGTATCATGACATCTCTGGGATGATGTAGGCCCCTATGTTGTGAAGGTTGAATTAATATTGTGAAGGTTGAATAAGGACATCCCTGGGATGCTTTAATTGTGAATATAGGATTATGACCTCCCTGGGATGTAGTGATTGTGAAGATTAACTGACAACATGCCTGGGATTTACTAAATGTAAAGATTGCCCTCTGACATGTAACGATTGAATTATGACACCCCTGTGCTGTATTAATTGTGAAGATTGAATTAATCCACCACTGGGATGTATTATATTGATATTATAATATTAACTTACGACACCCCTGGGATGTATTAATTGTGAAGATTAACTTACGATATCCCCGGGATGTATCAGTGTGATGATTGAATTACGACATCCCTGGGATGTATTATTGTGAAGATTTAATTACGACATCCATGGGATGTATTGTTGTGAAGATTGAATTACGACATCCCTGGGATGTATTATTGTGAAGATTGAATTATGACATCCCTGGGATGTATTAATTGTAAAGATTAAATCATGACATCCCTGGGATGTATTAATTGTGAAGATTGAATTATGACATCCCTGGGATGTATTAATTGTAAAGATTAAATCATGACATCCCTGGGATGTATTAATTGTGAAGATTAAATCATGACATCCCTGGGATGTCATGACTCGTTTGTTATAACTACAACATCCCAGGGATGTCATGACTCCTTTGTTTTAACCACTACATCCCAGGGATGTCATGGCTACTTTGCTACAACTACTACATCGATCCCTGGGATGTCATAGATTTTTTGTTATAACTCATAATATCAGGTTGCTGATACATGCCAGGGATGTCATAATTACTTTATCATAACTATTACATCCCAGGGATGTCATGATTACTTTATCATAACTATTACATCCCAGGGATGTCATGATTACTTTATCATAACTATTACATCCCAGGGATGTCATGATTACTTTATCATAACTATTTCATCCCAGGCATGTCATGATTACTTTATCATAACTATTACATCCCAGGGATGTCATGATTACTTTATCATAACTATTACATCCCAGGGATGTCATGATTGTTTGTTATAATATTATTATTACATCCCAGGGAAGTCATAACTCACTTAAAATAGTTGATACGTCCTTTGAATGTCAGGATTACTTTATCAAAACTAGTACATCCCAGGGATGTCATGATTACATTATCATAGTTAGTGGACGGCCACATCATCCCTGAGATGTACTGGTTATAATAAATTAATCGTACATCCCCAGGATGCAGTAGTTATAGCAAATGAGCTATGACATCCTTGGATGTAATAGTTAAAAAAAGAGTTATGGCATCCATGTGATGTAATAGTTATAACAAAGGATCGATCGAGGTATGGTATCCCTTGGATGTAGTATTTATAACAAAGGCATTATAGCATCCCTGGGATGTAGTATAGTCATAACAAAGGAGGTATGGCATCCCTGGGATGTAGTAGGTATAACAAAGGCATTATAGCATCCCTGGGATGTAGTAGTTATAACAAAGGAGGTATGGTATCCCTGAGATGTAGTAGTTATAACAAACGAGTTGTAACATCCCTGGGATGACTATTTCAAAGGTGCTATAAAGTCCCTGGGATGTAGAAGCAGCTATGATATCCCTAGGATGTTACATCATCATGTATTAGTTATAACAAAGGTGCTGTGACATCTTGGAATGTTATATTAGTAGCACTTGTTATTATATGCATACATGCAGATAAATGGTCTACTATTACAGCTGTATTAAGAGTAATTTTATCCGTTTTGTAAATATCACCAATCAAATATTAATCGAGTGCACCCATCGACTTGTAATGCAAGAATGTCTGTGATTGGTCCAGGCACGGGCATCCCCGGGATGTATGTGCCTCCAGTGTCTCTTATTTAGTGCCTACCATCATCTAGGGGTCAAAACAAGATGGCTGCCGTGGGCCATCTTAAATTTTATATTTTGACAGAATAGCCCTAGAATCTCATGTAATACGTCATTTTTGACTAATTTGAATACACTGATTTGATTGGTGTGATTATTTTTATGATTTAAGGTCATCTAGGGGTGAAGCCAAGATGGCTGCCGTCGGCCATCTTTAATTTTTATGTTTTCACACAATAACCCTCATTTAATACCTGATTTTTTACTAATTTGAATACACTGATTCCATTGGTATGATTGTGTTTACAACTTAGGGTCATCTAGGGGTCAAAACCAAGATGGCTGCCATTTGCCATATATTGAATAATCTATAATAAATCTATAATAATATTTTTACGTTTTAATGTCATGTAAAGATCCAAAACAATATCCAAAGCCGATTAGAGTTCACAGCCAAGGAAACCGGCTATAAGGACAGTTAATATTAAATTTTTAATTATTGAAATAACAGTATCCAGGGTTTGACACAAACTTTTTTGAGCAGTGGTCCACAGGACCACCAGCTCAGAGAATCTGGTGGTCCCCCATTTTTTCTGGTGGACCTGAGAATAAAGTTTCGGCACACAAATTCATACGCGTATATCATTAAAAAGTGAGTGAGTTAAAAAAAATAATATGGCGATTTATAGCAAGCTTGATTTTAATATTACATTCATATCATTTTGATACCAATTGATCTAGATTTGGTAACCATTTCTTTCTTTAAAAACATTGAAATCGGGAAATATAGGCCTAAGTATAAAATGTAGTCCCTATGCTGGTAGTAGCAAGGCATATGATTGACTAAGTGTGTCAGCCTCCCCCCCCCCCCCCCCCCCCTCCAGCCTGATACTCCACATCGGATGTGCTGCTGGAGTAGGCTAAAGCGTTTGGCAACGCTCAGAGAAGGTACTAGGACCTTATATTTGAATGTGAAATAAATTTAACCTGATGATTTTAAAGCACCCTTTTTTATTTTTCATATTGATAGAGTAAGCCCTATGTCCTGATGATTACAAAATATATATGTTTATATAGGGGGGGGGGGGGCTATATTTTTTCATTTAAAGATTGCTGGATCGAGGGGTATTATGTCTGGAGAGACAATAAACAAGCAAAGTTCAAGGTTGATGGTAGACGGGGCCTTTGTTTCCAGAGGGTGAGCTGGATGTTGTTATAGACTCCGGAAATTCAAACAAAATGGCCGCCGTTTATACTATTCATACCAGCTTGATTCGAATTTTCAATTGTTTATCTTTTCTAACTTCACCTTAAAAACCTATTAAAAGTGGCGGGCAGACACTTTTTCGGCGTCACAAATTGATTGTACACCACTAGTCTGACTAGACAGTCAGATGAAGGCAAGCAAACAACAAACTAGTGCCTCGCGTGTTTTTTCAATAGGCAGCTGGTCAGCCGGGCTGCATGGGCTGTGACCGGCGACCTATGGCTATGATTGTGGAGGTTGCCGTGTCATCCTCTCCGATGCTGTGGATGGGTGTATTTGCCTCACCCGAAAAATCCAACATGGCGGTGACTGAGAGCGATCCTGACGCCAAAGTCCGAAAAATGTCCATAGCTTTTTATTAATAATGACTGTGCGACCTCTGACTCTGAGCTGAGCATGCAGGCATGGAACTGAAATGTTACTGATTCTAAAAAAACTGTTTTTGACCTGATTACTCCCCGATATTTTCCGATATGACAGTCCAAAGAAATGTCCCACGATTTTGTATGCGGTCAATCTGTCGCTGAAACCTGGGGCTATTTGTGGAGGGTGGCGTTTGCTAACTACGTCAGCTGGGTTGATGGTCGATCTCGGCCCAATAATTCATATCCCGCATGATTATGAACACATATCTTTAGTTCCGTAAAAAGGGCGAGAGCGGATGGTCAATCTCGACCTCAATAGTTCATGCCCAGCATGATTATAAACACTTGTTTTGTTCCGTGAAAAGGGGCGAGAGCGGTACCGTGTTTCTTGTATTATCGGCCGCTAGTTACGACGATTGCTTCGATTTTTTGGCCATGTTACGATTTTGCTTGGAGCTGAAAATTTC
Source organism: Flabesymbios commensalis (assembly GCA_964017125.1). Taxonomy (NCBI): domain Eukaryota; kingdom Metazoa; phylum Annelida; class Polychaeta; order Terebellida; family Flabelligeridae; genus Flabesymbios; species Flabesymbios commensalis. The sequence goes on from OZ024904.1 coordinate 67,647,025, forward strand.
GGTGGTCCATCAGACCACTGGGTTTGAATGTTCTGGTGGTCCTACATGATCTCTGGGGTACCGGACCACCGTCAGTGTCGAACGCTGGTATCGAGAGTGCAAAAGATAGCAGACAAAATCCTACATGTCAATCTCTAGCGCTTGCACTGCTTCATTGATTTGTTTCATGTTTGGTTTAATAGAAAGACCTTATCATGAATGTTTGCTGATTAGTTTTTGGTGTGACTCTGATAAAAATAACTATGATTTTTTCATGTTTTAGAATTTTAGCGGACATATCAGTTTTGCTCCTTTTGGCTATTTAATATGGTAATATAGCTATGCAGCTCAAATTTGATCTTTTGGGTATGCTCACTGGTCCTGAGAAATATGTCTCAAGAATCATTTTTAGCCCGCCTTTTAATTTTAATTAAAAAAGGTGGGCTATTGCAATTGAAGTTCGGCGTCGTCGGCGTCGGCGTTAACATTTACTTGTGGGCGCGATAACTTGAAAAGTTTGTCATGTTTCCTTCCCAAATTTGTTTTGCATGTTACTAATGACCACTTCTCGGACAAGTTCAATAATGGCTGAAAAAAAATTCAAAATGGCCGACTTATTGCGATTTTTCACCTTTTACGTCAATAATTTGACCTTGTGGGCGCGATAACTTGAAAAGTTTTTCACGTATCCTTTTCAAATTTGTTATGCATGTTACTAATGACCAGTTCTCAGACAAGTTCAATAATGGCCGAAAAAAAAAAAAATGGCCGATTTATTAAGATTTTTCACATTTTACGTCAATAATTTGACCTTGTGGGCGCGATAAGTTGAAAAGTTTTTCACATATCCTCTTCAAATTGGTTATGCATGTTACTAATAAGTAGTTCTCGGACAAGTTCAATAATGGCCGAAAAAAAAAAAAAAATGGCCGATTTATTGCGATTTTTCACATTTTACGTCAATAATTTGACCCTGTGGGCGCGATAACTTGAAAAGTTTTTCACATATTCTCTTCAAATTTGTTATGTATGTTACTTATAAGTAGTTCTTGGACAAGTTCAGTAATGGCTGAAAAAATAAAAAAATGTCCGATTTATATTGATTTTTCTCATTTTACGTCAATAATTTGACCTTGTGGGCGCGAAAACTTGAAAAGTTTTTCACACATCCTCTTCAAATTGGTTATGCATATTACTAATAAGTAGTTCTTGGTTAAGTTCAATAATGGCCGAAAAAAAAAAAAATGGCCGATTTATTCAGATTTTTCTCATTTTACGTCAATAATTTGACCTTGTGGGCGCGATAACTTGTAAAAATTTTCATGTGATGTATCATCTTCAAATCTGTTATGCATGTTACTAATAACCAGTTCTCGGACAAGTTCAATAATGGCTGGAAAAATATTCAAAATGGCCGATTTATTGTCATTTTTCGCATTTTACATTAATAATTTGACCTTGTGGCCACAATAATGACTTCAAGTTCAATAATGGCGGCGGGCTATTGTCGAGTGTGCTCTTGTTCTTTTTTTTTCTGCAAAATTCAAGATGGCCGACAAATCACATATTACTCTCAAGAGCTTGACCCCTTCACCGATTTGTTTGAAGGAAGGGCCTTACCCAGGCCATAATAGATTTTGGTGTGATTCTGACGTCACATTTTTTCCATCGATAGATAAAAAATGCTGACAGTACTGTATTTCTCTATAATTGAGGTATTTTGGCTGAGAAATCTATGTGGGGTGGGTGGAGACTCAAGCTTTGTGATAATACGCTTTAGAACAGTTGGATGCCAGGGTAGTCTCAGTCTACATCACTGGCTCATGCCCTCCACCTTAGCCACTCACCTTCGGACACAATGTACAATGTAATTTTGGTGATTTAGAGAACAAGCAACAACCACTTTGAATCCTTTGTAAAAAGCACAAGACAAAACAGCTTCAAGTATACTTTATTTCTGAGCTTTGTTATTAAAAATTTGAACAGCACAATAATAAATACAATTTGTTAAAAAAATTACATACCATTGCACAAGAGATGGCATTTAGCTCTTCCCTTGCTCTCATTTGAATACCATGATTATATTTGTGATTTGATTTGCAACAGTAATTTGAATGAACTGATGAAGATGAGGATAAAGAGAATAATTAGATGGTGGGGACAGGGGTAAAATATCTATATACAGTCTATATTAAAAATAATAAATGTGAAGTCATCCGTAAGATATATATAAAATTATCACTGAAAATACAGTGAGAAATATACTATTCAGTATTATTCTATAATTATTAAAAGCTATTTCACATCAGTGTATTCTGGTATTCTAGGCCCCAGAGAATTTATTTGCTAAATCCTTTGTTGAGTCTATTATTTTGTAGGTTTAAACATGTTAAATGTAAACTGCAACAGAATATCTATGAGATCTGAGAAATAGTGTTATACTTAAAGCTGCATTTTATGATTGTCATATACTCATATATTTTTAAGACATATATCCAAAACGTTATTATTTTTATTTCCTAATATATCCTCATTGTGCTTTAAACTACTGAGTCTGTTTTTATGAAAATAAATAGTGTTGTGACTTATAATGTTACTGACAAGTGTCCACTGAGTTAATATTTACATTTAGGCATGCCATGTAGGTCTACTTATAATATTTTAAATTAGATACTACTATGCATTATAATTGACTATATATAGCGAATTTCTCCCAAATTCACCATATGAAGTGTAATAAAAAGTAAAATAAGGATCGTTTAGAATTTTTAGTTTGTCGACACGACAAACTTTAAAGCTGGTTTTCAACACAAACGTCTGTCTTTAACTTCCGTTACTATCTGTTCTGTCTGTGCAATGTCAGAAGGCAATATCTGCTCCCTGGTATACTAGGCATTTACTGCTTTTAACTGGCGTCCCGTCTCTTCCTGCCATAGCGCTGCCAAAAGGCCGTATTTGTTCACTTGTAAATCAAGTATATACTTCCTTTCCGCTGATGTCACTGCCTCCTTTTGGCTTGCACTGACCCAAAGTTGGTTAAATGTTGTGCCATCATCTATTACAGTCTTCCAACATTGAACTAACATTGTGTCAGGGTATTGAGTTGCCGGTGTTTCCTGCAAAAATGAGACCTTTAGCCAATGCTGTTTTACAGCTGAGCCATGGTAGTAGACGATGGGCCAGCAGTAAGCTAGCATTGGGTGAACGTTTATCTTGTTAAGGCCTATATACTGGTATGTCAATGCTGGGCTAATGACGGCCCAGTGTTGTAAACAGTGGGCCACTATCAGGCTAACATTGTGTCAATGACTCAAGTTTGCTGAGCAGCTGTGACCGCAACCCAGCAGAAACGAGGCATTGACCCAATGTTGTTCTAAAGCTGGCCCGCCGTCTTCGACATCGGCACAACATTAAAACAACATTGGGTCAATGCCTCGTGATAGCTGGGTAGGTGTTCATGAATGCCAGCAGTCTGTCGCGGGAGGGCTGGCCACCTTCCCCCACCCCTCTCTGCCTCACTTGACACAACCGTGTTATGTTACACAATATAACAATTAGATCTTGGCTAAGATATTTATCTCCAAAAATTGTAAATTTTGTATTATTAAAATTAGATTTTTGGACTCTGTGGTAAAAGGCATTGCACATTGATATAATTTATACACTTCTGGTGTGAAAAATGACTGAATAATTTAATTTATTGCAATGCCCGATTATGTGGTAAGTTAACCCTTTCATTACGACCATCTGACATGAAAAGGGGACAAAGTATGGTGAACTATACATTTTTAGCTCCCGCCGTCACCGTAGGTGCGACGGAGGGAGCTATGGATTCTACCTCCGTTTTTTTTTGCCTCTTCTTTTGCCTATAACTTTTAAGAAAATAAGCTAGGATAACAATTTTTGGTATGTGGGTTACTTCCAGGTGGATAATGGACAGGTTAAAATATTTTTAATCTGAATTCAATACGCAAGGTCGCAGAAGAGAAAATGATGATGTATGGCGTTGGGCCGTTGGGCCTTCGGGCCGTCCGTATAAACAATTCGTTTCCGGAGCATATCTCTGAAAGTACTTGTCCGATTGTCTTCGGATATCTCTGAAAGTACTTGTCCGATTGTCGCGCACTTCGTTTGTTGTAAACATATTTATTTAACGAGGATTTACAAATAGCTACAAAGCTAAGGTCAGTGTCTCCTCAGTGCAGGTGCAAGTGCAAATAGTAATAATAATATAATGTGGTGTGAAACATGTATAAATTAAACATCGGCACCTCTATGCAATACCATAACAATGTGACCGAGCAAATACACAACATTGTCACCCACATTTACGAAGAAGCAAAAAATATGAATACACACAATAAGCATGAAAGATGCCTTCAAGGCGGCTCAAAAATAACATTATATATTCACACATTTCGAAACAGAGAAATACAAAAGTACACACTATAATTAGGAAACAAAATCTTAAAATTAACATAAAATGCAGGTATCTGGCTACATCCCAAAACGCGATGTTTCGTTAATATATAACAAAACAAAATGGCATATTTTTATATTTATTTCGGGGGGCAGTGTAAAAGATCCCGAGACAAGAAGTTCGTAATCTATTCTTGTTTCTGGAGGAATTAACCGAGATATTTTTTCTAGCATAGTTTCGCGTTGAAAAGTGTAATTGCTGCATTGGAAAAAATAATGTCTAGCAGATTCGATTTGAGGCCCACATGTACACATGGGGCTGGGTATACAAGATTTGTTATATAGATCCCCATTTAATGAAGAGAAGTTTAACCTCATTTGACAGAGATTAATTTGATCAAGTCGATTGCCGATATAAAAATGTTTGGGTACTATGGACCTAACTTTCAGGTAGTCAGTTAGTTTGCATTTAAATAGAGCTTTTTGAGAACAGCAACGTATGCTGGACGGTAGCAGGTTCCATAAATGTGTACTTGAAGGGAAAAAGGAATAACGAAAGTATGATGTTCTGCAACGATGTCCCAAGTATTTGAACTCCCCCCTGGCTCTAGTGGTATTTCTGCTTTTCCCCAGAGGGCGCGTTAAAAAGGTATGGAGGTTGACAGGACAGGTTTTAAATACTATGCTATTGAATTTTAAAATTTTATGAAACGTTCGCCTGGTTTGCAAAGTACAAAGTCCAGTTTCTTCCAGTAACAGTTGGCGTGATGTACCTTTCTTACAACCTGTGATCAGACGCAGCGCATTATATTGAATATTCTCAAGGGTATTTTTATCATTCCGGGAACAGTTGTCGAAAACTACATCTCCATATTCTAAAAGTGGACGTATAAAAGAAAGGTAACAGCGATGTAGTGCTGAGCGACTCATTTTGTACTTAAATAAACGGAGTAAATGGACACGTTTCATTGCCTTGGTTGTTATTTCGTTGATATGATCAGACCATGATAGCGTTTTGTTCAAGACAATGCCTAAGTGTTTGTGGCTATCTACTTGTTTTATGACAGTATTGTTTACCAATACTGGCACATAAGGTAATATTTTATTTTTACGTGAAAAAAGTATAGTTGCAGATTTGGATGGGCTAAGCGTCAGAAGCCAGTCCCTGCACCACTTGGAAATTTTTGCCAGGTCACGATTCAGTATTTTGGCAGCCTTTCGGCGGTTACAGTTCACTTTTTGGAAAAGCGAACAGTCGTCAGCAAAAAGAAATAGGTCAGATTCTATCGAATTACAAATGTCATTTATATAAATTAAAAACAGAAGTGGCCCAAGGACTGACCCCTGAGGAACCCCGGCAGTTATTTCAAGCCATGATGATTCTGTGTTATTTACCAGAACACGTTGTTTCCTATTTTTTAAATAACTTTTAATTAATTCCAAAATATTTCCAGCAACGCCATATCTTTTTAGTTTATATAGTAGGCCTGTATGCCAAACTTTGTCGAAGGCCTTTGAAAAATCCAGAAAGACCCCGTGTACTTCATCTCCGGAATCAAGGGCTGAATAGATGTTATGACATATAATGGATAACTGGTTAGTAGTGGAATCACCTGGAATAAATCCTGATTGTTTGCTAGAAATTATGTTTTGATTTTTCAAATAGCTAAATAAATGTTGGAAAATAATTTTTTCAAACACTTTCGAAATACATGGTAGTAAACTAACAGGCCTGTAGTTGTTACATTGTGTCATATCACCTTTCTTGAATAATGGTATCACATTTGCTTGTTTCCAAGCATCAGGAAAGGTGCCCTTTGCGATACATTTATTAAATAAGATAGATAGAGGTTCCAAGCACTTCGTTTCCGGAGCAGATCTCGAAAAGTACTGGACCGATGACAGTCATATTGCACATACATGTTCTCTAAGGTCCCTAGTTGTGCCTTTTCAGGTTTTTGGACCTTGACCTTGAAGTTGACCCAGCACTTTGACCTAATTTATAACATCGGTAAATCCGACTGAAAGATTTTGCGGAATATCATGAAAACCGCTCAAGATAGCTACACCATTACTATAAAACAAATTGTGAGGTTTCAGGAGAGGATGCATCTTGAAAAATTTCAATTCGATAAAATTAAAAATGGCCGCCTATCGGCCATTATTCACCTCGACAGGCCTGATATTGCGGAATATCATGAAAACCACTCAAGATAGCTACAAAATTAATATCATATAAATTGTAAGGTTTCAGGAGAGGATGCATCTTGAAAAATTTCAAGTTGATAAAATTCAAAATGGCAAAATCACCTCGACAGGCCTGATATTGTGGAATATCATAAAAGCCGCTCAAGATATCTACACCATTACTATAAAACAAATTGTAAGGTTTCAGGAGAAGATGCATTTTGAAAAAATTCAACTCGTTCAGGTTCAAAATGGCTGCCAATCGGCCATTATTCACTTTCACATGGTCGTTATTTGGTAAACCGTGCTAGATGGCTAGACCATTACTATAAAACAAAATGTGTGATTTCAGGAGAGGATGCATCTTGAAAAAAATTGACTTGATAAAATTCAAAATGGCCGCTTATCAGCCATTATTCACTTTCATATGGCCGATATTTGGTCAACCGTGCTAGATGGCTAGACCATTACTATAAAACGAAATGTGAGATTTCAGATAAGGATGCATCTTGAAAAAATTTGACTTGATCAAATTCAAAATGGCCGCCTTTTCGGACATTATTCATTTTCACATGGCTGATATTTGGTAAACCGTGCTAGATGGCTAGACCATTACCTGATTACTATAAAACAAAGTGTGAGTTTTCCGGGGAGGATGCACCCTGAAAATTTTTAACTTACGAATTCAAAATGGCCGACAATCAGCATTATTTACCTCGATAGGCCTGATATCAGGTAAACCGTGCTAGATAACTAGACCATTACTTTAAAACAAAATGTGACGTTTCGAGACTTTCGACTCAATCGAATTTAAAATGGCCGCCTATCAGCCACTATTTACTTTCACATTGCTGATATTTGGTAAACCGTGTTAGATAGCTGGACCATTACTATAAAACAAAATGTGAGATTACAAGAGAGGATGCATCTTGAAAAAAATTGACTCAATCAAATTCAAAATGGCCGCCTATCGGCCATTATTCACTTTCACATAGCTGTTATTTGGTAACCGTACTAGTTGGCTAGACCATTACTATAAAACAAATTGTGAGATTTCAGGAGAGGATGCATCTTGAAAAATTTTGACTTGATCAAATTCAAAATGGCCTCCTATCGGCCATTATTCACTTTCACATGGGCGATATTTGGTAAACCGTGCTAGATGGCTAAACCATTACTATAGAATGAAATGTGAGATTTCAGCTGAGGATGCATCTTGGAAAATTGGCCGCCTTTAGGCCATTATTCACTTTCACATGGCCGATATTTGGTAAACGGTGCTAGATAGCTAGAAGATTACTATAGAATGAAATGTGAGATTTCAGCTAAGGATGCATCTTGAAAAATTCTGACTCGATCAAATTTAAAATGGCCCCCTATCGGCCATTATTTACTTTCACATGCCCAATATTTTGCAAACTGTGTTAGATGTTAGTCCATTACTATAAAACAAAATTTGAGGTTTCAGGGGAGGATGCACCCTAAGTTTTTAACTAGTTTATATCGAATTCAAAATGACCGTAAATCAGCTATTAGTTACCTCGATTGGCCTGATATCAGGTAAACCGTGCCAGATAGGTAGACCATTACTGGTATACTGATTAGGATCATTAATTTTAATGGAGGTTTGCAATCTCTGACAGACTGCAGATAGTTTTATCTTACTCTTAGACTGGGCTTCTTAGACCTAGTTGTCTTGCGTCTTGATTTTTGACCTAGCCTAGGACTACATTAATAACCCTACACAAAATTGCTTGAATCAAATTTTAATTCGGAGCGGGAGCTCCTGGACTTATGTAGTCTTGTAAAAAGTAAAAAAGTAAAAAGTAAAATTCAATGACTTTTGTAGGTTTTCCATGAGCAAATGGTTTTGATTGGAATAATATTTGCCAAGCGTCGCAGACAGTGGCCCAGCATTACATCAGCATTGGGCCAATGTATCGTGTTATCTGGTGTTTCTAGCGCCTGATGTAAAGAATACCCAGTGCCTGACTTATAAAGAGTAGGCATAATTGTGGGATTCCCACAAAAAATAAAACTGGCCCAACATCATTCTATCGCTGCGCCACACTTCGAGCAATATCTTTGTTTTTGACGCAACAAGTTAATTTCAGTGGGCCATAGGATTTTTGAAGCTAAGGCCCTGCCTGCTGAGTTGAAGGGACTGGCTCAGGCTAAAATCAATGATTCTATTTTGGCTTATTAATATGACCATATGATGTAAACATGTCCATAGAATAGAACTGCATAGGTTTTTTAAATTTTTGTGCCGTGCATTTACCAGTTAGGCTAGATATAAAGAAGAAATTCCCGTATTTCTTATTTTTGACATGGTAGTGCCGCCAATAAATGCCCATTAGGGCGCACACTGTCAAATTGTGAGCTGTGTATTAGTTTCATTATTAGTATTCAGCGTTGTTAGAACAGAGTCAAGGTTCGGCATCCCATGATCCTAAACATAGGCCTATATGCTTAGAAATACAATTTAAATGAAATATGGCAGAAAACGAGCTACTGAAACCACAATGTAGTTGAAATGTTGCTGATTCCAACGAAATATTGGACTGTCACCTGTAACCTGACTGTAACCTCGCCACAAGGTAACCTCGCCACAGGTAATCTCGCCACAGATTTGGTAACCTCGCCACAGAAGGCTGAGTAACCTTGCCACAGCTTTGGTAACCTCGCCACATGGGGCTGAGTAACCTCGCCACAACTTTGCCACACCTGTTGTATCCGCATTTATCAATGTATTTTCAAAGGGAAATCCCTACCTTGAACGTGGTGTAGATGTCTATATAGAAAAATGATAATAGGCCTACAAATTTATTTTGTACAGCAAATATTGTAGAAAATTTGTTCATTGTGACTAATAATAATAATATATTAACCCTTAAACCGCTGAATTAAATAATTTAAATTTTCACACACTTGGAGTTGTGTCTCACTACTTTGACCCACAACTTTAAGTGAGAGAAAACAACTCGTATTTGAATATTTTGTAATTTAAGACTAAGCAATTTACAAATCTTGATTTTTAAATGGCTAATAAAACGGATTAAAGCGACTACAGACTTTAGCGGTTTAAGGTGAATAGGTGTAGGCCTAGCGGCAAGAACAGAGGAAGTTGATGACACTGCCCCAAGAAGAGATCCGACAGCACCCGAGGAAGACAATGAGTAGCACTCAAGCTATGTGATCTACTCCAATAACACTCGATATTGTTGACGCAATTGATTGACATAAGTGATATTAACTCATGTGAGTGCGTGGTGACGTGAAGTCGATTACTTGCAAATGCTGAATTTTAAACCATTTATATTTATAAAAATTTATATTATACATTTATTTCCCTAATAGCTCGAATAAGTTTGCAATTTGGCAACATTCGGACAGAAACTAGGTCAAGGTGGCCAAAATGGCCAGTTTTTTTTTCAAGTTCATGAGGGGGGGGGGGGGGTCATGGAAGAAGAACAATTTTGTTCTCATCCTTAAAGCCATGAAACTTCCATTTTTACCCTGGGTGCGCCCTGGTAGCCAAACAAAACTTCACCCATGATTTACCATAGGCAAACTAGTGCAGCCTTCCCCAGGCATTTCAATTCTTCAAGATGCCCACATTGTTTGGTCCAACCGGTCTTAATGATGTTCTCCAGAACTACCTCATAGGGCAGTGGACATAGTCTATTTTTATTTTTTGCATTTTTTTACAAAAATTAAAAAATGGCACCTGTGTAAAGAAAATTATCAGAAGGGGCCACATCATGCCTGTTCCACTTACCTCTTCAAGCACTTGTTGCAAAAAATTATGGAATTAAAGGCGAAAGCTGGCACCATTTTTAGTAGAGTGAAGCTCTACTGTTGCAGTTATCTAAGCTTAATGTATTTTAGTGTCTATTTATCCCACGACAATGACGTTAAATTCGTTGAGCTGAGAACATATCTAACGTCATATGTCTGTTAAAAAGAACTTTCTACATTGCACTACGAGCCCCAATTTTGGGATTTCTATTTAGATGCTCAGACTAACACAGTTAAATATCTGTTTTTCTGTGATACCATTCAGCCTTTAGAGATTACGCGTGGCCCAGTAAAAAGCGTACAGGGCAACGCTGTGAACTACATATACAGTTCACTGGGTGCATTAGGCCTAAACGCAGTGACACCGCCCAGCAAACACAAGGCTACACAAGGCATTCAACCAATGCTGTTACAATGTTGGCCAGTGTCGCCGTCGTTGACCCAACATTGAAACAGTATCGGGTTAATGCCTCATGTTTGCTGGGAGGACTGCATCATATTTCTACAGATCTTTAGAAATACGATGCAGTCTTCCCACCTGCCCAGAAAACACAAGGTAGTATATCATCATGTATCTATGCAGATAGGCCTACAGTCATGTTATAATTATGTCTTTGTATTATTCTGCCTCCATTCTCTGTCTACGTGAAAAGCGCGACAAGCAGTTCATGGGGTATATCCATTATTTAGGCCTCAGCCAAATTTTGGCGGATGCCTATTGTCGTCACCAGGCGCGTCTGTCCGTCCGTCCGTCTGTCCTCACTTTTTAGAACTATAAGTTGTTTCACATAACTGGAATGCACATTAAACTTCACATACAGGTTAATCATGACAGGTTAATCATTTAACCTTTCTGTGACCCCTATGACCTTGACTTTTTTCCGATCGACAAGTTTTCTTGTTAACGCGATTCACTCTACAATTTTTTATGTTTCGCTCCAAAATTTATGCCAGATATCCATTTCACTAATAGCTCGGATGAGTTCGAAATTGGGCAAGATTCGGAAAGAAACTAGATCATGGCGACCAAAATAGCTGATTATCGGCCATTATTTTTTTAATATACGTAATATCTGGAAAACCGGACCAGATAGCTAGACCATTACTATAGAACAAAATGTGCAGTTCCAGGTAGGGATATACCATGAAAAATTTCAACATGAAAAAATTCAAAATGGCCGACCTGCGACCACTTCCGATCGTCAAATTTTCTCGTTAACGCGATTCAATCAACATTTTTTTCTGTTTCGCTCCAAAATTTGTACCAGATATCCATTTCACTAATAGCTCAGATGAGTTCGAAATTGGACAAGATTCGGACAGAAACTAAGTCATGGCCCCCAAAATGGCCGATTATCGGCCATTATTTTTTTAATATGCGTAATATCTGGAAAACCGGACCAGATAGCTAGACCATTACTATAGAACAAAATGTGCAGTTCCAGGTAGGGATATACCATGAAAAATTTCAACATGATAAAATTCAAAATGGCCGACCTGCGGCCACTTCCGATCGTCAAATTTTCTCGTTAACATGATCCAATCAACATTTTTTTATGTTTCGATCCAAAATTTATATATTATACATCCATTTCCCTAATAGCTCGAATAAGTTTGCAATTTGGCAACATTCGGACAGAAACTAGGTCAAGGTGGCCAAAATGGCTGAATATCAGCAATTATTTTTTTAATATGCGTAATATCTGGAAAACCCGACCAGATAGTTAGACCACTACTATAGAACAAAATGTGCAGTTTCAGGTAGAGATATGCCATAAAAAATTAAACTCGATCAAATTTAAAATGGCCAACAGACAATTTCAATAATCGCGGCGGGCTATTGTCGAATGTGCTCTAGTTTCAAATGATTTTCACTTTTAAACGATGATTAGAGGCTGAGGCGTTTTTCCGTCGCCGATGGGCCTTGTTGCTAGGGCCAAGCAAACACTCACACAAGACATTCAACCAATGCTGTTTTAATGTTAGGCCAGCGTCGCCGTCGTTGGCCTATCATTGAGAAACTTACAGCTCCAACAATTTTCATCATGTTTGTTGGGTACATAGCCAGCGGCTCCGGTTATCCTGGAGGTGTCGGTGACGAAATTTTGCTGCATTAGGGAGGGGCTGTCCAATTAAATTCTGATCAATATAATTATAAATAGTATAAATTGAATTAGAGGTAGGCCTAATCGTTTGTATATTAAATACATGTAGGCCTACACGTGTGTTTGCATTTCATATTTTTTGTTAATTAAATGTTAGTCTATATAATCTCATTCAGAAATACTATTTCACCTATTTATATATTTTGATAATATGATCTTCGGATAAGATTGTAATATAGTAGACCTTGATTAAAAAAATGGAGAAATGAAAATTTGACTAGGCCAAAAATAATTATAGGAATATGCAGGCTTATCGGTACAATTGGCCTGCTATTGTCATAATTGATCTACAAACACACAATATATAATACTGGTATTGTATGACAGAGTTATGATAATTGCAAAAAACTTTGAACGGACCTCATATAGACTTTCGACTTCGGACTTTCAACTCCAACTTCAAATTTTGGGCATTAGACTCTGTTTCAGACTTAGACAACTGATGGACTTCAGACTTTGATTTCAGACTCGGATTTTGGACTTTGGACGTACTTTGGGACTCAGACTTTGGTTTTTGGAATCCAGGTTTTGAACAGACTTACGTAGTACTTCAGACTTTGGACTTAATTCAGACAGTTTTCGGACAGACGTCGGACATCAAACTTCAGATTTTGTCAGACTTCGTACATCAGACTTCTGATTGTGGACTTTAGACATCAGTTTTCAGACTTCGGATTGTGGACTTCGGATATACTTCAGACGTCGGATTGTAGCCTACATTGTCAGACATCGTACAGACGTCAAACTTCGGACTCACAGACTCGGACGATTTATTTGTCACACAACAAAAACAAACCTACATATGTAACCAAATAAGCTCAAGAAATACATTATAATGTATGCTTTGAGGATCAGGAGAACTGCTGATCAATGGTGATCGCTATCATGCAGACCACTACAGACAAGACTTCGAACAGTTTTCCGACTTATAACAGACTAAAGACAAACTTCGGACAGACTTCAGATGGCAAACTCCTACTTCAGACTTTGGACCTTGGCCGGACTTCGAACATCAGACTTCGGATTTTGGACTTCTGACTTTGAATTTCACACTTCAGATTTAAGACTTCGGACAGACTTCAAACTTTAGACATCAGAATTCGAGCTTCAAACTTCGGATTTTGAAGTTGGGCTTTGAATTTCAGATTTTGCACAATATAGGCTACTTCAGATTTCTTCGCACTTAAAGAAGTTGGGCTTTGAATTTCAGATTTTGCACAATATAGGCTACTTCAGATTTCTTCGCATTTAAAGAATTCGGGCTTTGGACTTCAAAGTTTTAGAGATCAGAAACCCCCACTGGGTTTTACTACTTTAAACAGTTAAATAATAAATTAAACACCATTTTCTATGACTTGGTCTTTTGATTAAAATAAGCAAAACAGTTAAGCAGCTTTGATAATTATTGTGAGACAGCTCCATTTTAGATGTCCGAAGAATAATAACCCTGAAGGTCGACGCAAGCTCTATTTCAGTGCCGTCAGGCTCTAGTTCGTAATTGCGAGAAATCTAATGATGGGAACCCCCAGAAAAAGTGATAAAAGTGTTATTCAAAGCAAATTACTTTTTTTAATTCTACAATGATGGCTTCATTTCTACGAGTAATAGTGAGCGAAAAGAACAAGACAAACAGAGAAAAATATTTATTTTATTGCAGTGTATCACAAAATCACATAAATTCTGAAAAAAAAACTCGAAAAAACCCATCATAATGACTGTTTGAATCTACCCTTGTGGATGGTTTGACCAGACAACGGTGTATTACCATGCTTACAATTGTAACATTTTCGTTTATATTGCAAGGTGTTAAGCTCGCAACAATACTGTGGAGCACATCATGCTTCAGGACGCGTACACAGCAAACACCACGAGACATTGATCCAATGTTCGGCCAGCGTCAAGACATTGGGACAACGTTAACCCAACATTCTATGTCTCATCAACAACGATTCTTGTCAATTTAAAAGTTTTTGTCTAAACAGCACCAACATCACGTAACATGGGCACATGTACGGCTACACAATAATACTGGAGCAGGTTATTTTTCCGGGGGGGAGGGGGGGGGGGACTTCCATACTTGGAGTAGGCCTACTGGGGATGTGCCGCTGGACAGGGTGCCTTTTTGAGCGTCCAGCGTCACAGGCCATTATCAGCCGAATTCCATCAAATTTTTCAGCCTAATAGCCCTAAATATCATAAACAAATATTAAGGAGCTTAAAAAGACCATGAAACATGAAATATATTGGTAGTAATTACACCATAAGCCGATCAATTAAATTGGGTGTTAATTTGTTAATTTCCAAATTGGGACAGGGTGTCTTTTTAGCCGCGAGCCGAATTGGGACAGGGTCAGGTTTTGAACATGCCGGAGGCACACCCTACCCATTTTGGCGAGTACCCGAACAAGTATATAATATAGTCATTTACCTCGTTATTTAACTACCTGTAGTTATAGTTATGTGGACATAGTAGCCTCAAGTGTAATGGTGGACATAGTAGCCTCAAGTGTAATGTCCACAGCTAACACGAGACGTTGGCCCAATTGGCGCTGGTTATATTTTCATGTAGTCTGGTGTTTGATGATTGCAGTTGTAAAGTACAAGGATTAACTAGTTAGCAAACCCCACCCTCCACAACGTGTTACGGAACATAGTGGAGGGCGAGATCGTTCTAACTAGGATTAACTTGCTACATGTTTATTGGAGCGTGTTGAACCCTGCTTATAGAGGGTTGGTAGTTATCCTATGAATAATATAATATCAGTGATAATTATAATATCTTATTACAAGATTTATTTAAAAAAACATCATATACATTATTATATTTCCTAGCTTTTAGCTGTGCTGGGCACAGGTAAAAGCTAGTTTGGATGGAGTCTGATGCTACTTTAGCTAGGCTCCACATCTATAATGGGTAGGCTACAAATGGAAATAAAAATAAACTAGAAGAGGAGTTTCCGAGGCCCGGCTTTAGTCTGTTTAAGTGCTTTAGACAAAAAATGGCCTAATATTTTTTTAAACATAGCTGTATTAGTTTTCCTCATGGACCAGAGTCCTAAATGTCCAGGATATAATTATTGGAAGAACAAAGGAGACAAGTATATCTTCAATGTGTAGGCCTATTCCTTCCACCACCATCGCTGATAATCGTATTCGACGCTGGCCCAACATTTAAACAGAATTGGGTGATTGTCCCGTCTTTGCTGTGACTGCCATATGGGTGACCTTTTATCCCCCAAAAGGTCACTACCTGGATAACACGACACATTAGCCCAATTGTGAAATAATGTTGGGCCACCGTCTGCCACGCTGGGCCAACATTATTCCAACCAAGTTACTCTTTTAAGCTCTTAACCACGAATATAATCATGAATATCGTTTTTTCTGAAGACTTTTTAAACTACACCCATAGAACCCCTCCTCATTGCCCTTCAAAACCTCCTCATTGCCATTTAACGCCTCCTCATTGCCGTTTTAACCCTTTTCAGTCGCCCTTTAGCGCATCTGGGTCGTCTATTACTGCCTCATCGCCGCTCTTTATGCCCCCCCCCCCCCAGTTTCCCTTAACGCCTTTTGAGGCCAGTCCATCTATCTATAATGCTTTTCCGTTGCCTAATCATTTCACTTTAATGATGTATAATCAATAAAACCCTACTGGAATTAGATTATCCGATCAAAATGACACAAAAAACTATGTATTATGCCTGTCCAAATCGTAGCATGTATGGTAAAATCATATTTGACTTTGAAATTGACCATTTGGCCTGGAGAATCACCTCAAATCACCACAATAATACCAGAAATGGATTTCCCGGACAATATCCAATGAAAAAAAGGTATTACTGTCTTGTACATAGCTTTATTTGTTAAAAATAACATTTAATCTTACGTGACCTTGAAATTGATACATTAACCTTGAAAATGACCTTAAACACCAATAGTAGCTGAAATAGATGATTTAGTATAAATTATATCACAAGGACGTATTATACTCCTCTCGCTATTTTTGTTTGTTAAAAATTATATTTTCACATTTTTGACCTTGGAATATACTTTTTGATGACCTTGAATTGAATTTGACCTTGAAGATGATTTTGAATCACCAAAATACATAAATGGATTTTTCATTCAAAATCCCATGAAAAAGAGGTATTACGCATGTTCCTAGCTTTATTTCTTAAAAATTATATTTTCTCTTACTTGACCCTGTATTTGACCTTTTGACTTTGAGGATGACCTTGAAGAAACAAGATTTCAAAATCGTTGACCTTTATTTTGTGACATCTGAATAATTTTCACTTCTTAAAGTTGGGAATCACAACTTCAGGTGGGTGAAAATTCCAATTAAATTATTTGGCGTTTAAATGGTTAATGTCTCTGTCACCTTTCAGCACCTCTTCCTCACCCTTTAACGCCATATTCTTGCCCTTCAACACCTCTCTGTTGCCTTTCAACACCTCTCCATTGAGCTTTAACACTTTTCCATCGCACTTTAACTCTCTGTCAGGTGATTTGTTCACCTTTAACAATTATTAAAACACTATCACTATTAGATCATCCTGTCAAAATCGCTTCAAAAAGAGGTTTCATACGTGCCCCAATTTGTAGCATATATCTTAATATCAAATTTGACCATCAGTATGAACATATCACTAAAATAATACAAAAAAAATATTTCTCACTCGAAATAACACGAAAAAGATGTATTACACTTGTTCCTAGCTTTATTGTTAAAAATGAGATTTCCGCCCACTTGACCATGAAAATGACACTTTGACTTTAAAGATGACCTTTATTCAATAAAATATCGTAAGAGATTGATTATTCATTCAAAATCACGCAAAAAAGTGGTATTACACCACTTTCCATTTGTATTGGCTAAAAATCATACATTTAAATCTTTAACCTTGGAATTCACCTTAAATAATCAAAATATCACTATAAATGGATTCTACGGTAAAAATCCCATAAAAATGAGGTATTACACATGTTCCTAGCGTAATCTGTTAAAAATAATATTTTTACATTGTTGACCTTGAAATTGACCTTTTGACATTGAGAATGACCTTGAAACATATAAACAGTTTAAGAAATTGAAAATTGACACAAAAATGAGGTATTACACTTGTTCCTACCTTTATTGGCTGAAAACTCATATTTAACCTTGAATTTTACCCTTCTAGCGCAAATTTTTGCAGGCTGTCAAGATGCTATCCTACAGTCCGTGAATATATATGTACCCTTAGCATCAATAATAAAAAAAAATAAATATATATACTCCCAACTGAGGTCCAGTTTCATTTCTGCTAGATTGATATAGTATGCAATGCAGTTCAAACCGGTGCAAAAAGCTAGCAAAAGTAGGGTCAGCACCCCCCCCCCCGTTTTTGTAATTTTAGAGGTAAAAAAATGAACCCCATTATTTTGTGGTAGTTCGACCCCAAATTAACCAAAATCAACAAAAAAAAACAAATTTAGCATTCAAATCCTTTGGGAGAACATGTGACACCCTAGTACTACTGGTAGTGTTTATGTGAGTTATGTCTAGTATCAAGAGTAATAATTTGTACTTTTTGTGATTTTTTTCTAACACATTGAATAATACGTTTATTGAAGTGCAATTTGTTTTCACATTATTATTCAGTGTAGGTGGTTCAATTCTGTATATTTGTATTCACTAGAATACAAATATTAAAACACACGTGGGCCACTGTGCCCCTTATAATATCCACTGTGGACCCACATGTCCCTTCAAATTTCGGCTTGCGACATCCCTGCATATACATATCTATGGTAGACGGGCGGGGAACCTGGATTAGCAGGGACATCGGAGCAGGGTTTCAAAAGAGCAGTAAACATGACACTGCAATTTAAATATGTTTACAATAAAAAAATATATACACAGTTATACTCTGGATAAACGAGTCAAAAAAGCAAAATTAAAAGACTTAGAGGATCTGATATCAATGGAAAAGCTTCTCAAAATGCTTACATTGCGAAACAGACTAAATAAGAGAAAGCCTGGTTTATATATTTTTGAGAATTTATCAAATGTTAGCAAAACATGTGTACCGATAATGTTGCTGCCGAGTGCCAATGCTTTTGGGTTTCTTCTTTGATGTGTTGAGTTAAATCTTCCAATAAATTAACAGTATCATGTATTGGGAAACACAAGTGATTTTACTCTCCACAATTTCAGTCACAAGTAGTGGCAAGTAGATTGTCTACTGTAGTAGGTGTATTATTTTGAAATAATTCGTCTACACTGACGATCAGATCTATGTGAAGCTACTGAACAGTGGCGAAGGAAGTCCTCGTCAATCATCATATGCAATTTAGACCCTTCTTTAAGAGCTTTGATTATCAAATAACTATTAGAATGGTTTGAAATTTAATTATCTCAATTTAGCTGTTGTGATATAAAATAATCTGTAGTATTAATTTCCATGTTACATGTTATTGTTGGTTAATAATAACTTTTTTTCATTTTATCTGTTTTAGATTGTGTTGTTAATCATGGATGCACCAAGAACAAATCTGAAGATAAAGGTGAAAAATATAAAAGATAGATTCTGTGCTGCTTCAGAAAGGTATGCAGCGTCACTGGGAAAAACGCATGTTAGTTTGGACGTATTCGACAATAGTGGAAATAGGATGAATGATCACAATATTATACTAAAAAAACTATCACAGATGACACGTCACAACCATATAAAATCCATCTTCTCTCATCTCAGCCAAGTTGAATACAAAAATGATAATTGTACTGTCACTTTAGACGTTAACGACAGCAAAGAACAAAGAAAACAACAACCAACGTCCCTTCCAAGAGGATCCTTACAACGCCCCCTTTTTTCACACATTCCTTTCCAAAGTGACAGTTCTGTATTCATGCATTCATTTCCAGTTGCACAAGCTGATTTTCTATTGGGTTCTTCCAATGGAGATACGTTCGATCATGTTGACCAAGAGCAAAACAGTGATGCTGGGGGTGTTGTGTTGACAGATGGTGTAGGCCTAGGTCCAGATGACACTGCAATACAAGACAATGAAAAATCAACAAAAGTAACAACGCCTGATTCAACGCCTGATTCACACAAAATAACAGTCAGTAATACAGGTAATAACACATGTCTAATGGATGGTAGAGCAAATATCTATGATGTATCAGCAGACTTGTTGTCACAGAATGAAGTAATAAAAACCCCCTCTGATTACATTGAGCCAGGTGATATTTTTACATCAACAGATAGTCTTGAAGCTACTACTGCTAAAAATAATAACCTTGATACCACAAACCAAACAGAATATTCACAACATATTTCCGACAAATTAGCTACGCATTATCGTACTTGTTCAACTACAGATGGAACTGTGACACTGCAAGTAGATGAAAAAGTACATTTATCTGCCAGTCCTGAAGATCTGAATATCGTACAGAACAAGAAAAGTCACATCGCCGAAGCTGTCACTGATAAATGCCTCCAAGATAGAAATGTATCTGAACCCACAGAGGAGAATACTAACAGTGATCGCAAAGATATTCATGTACGACACCCTACACCACTAGATCTTGAAGGTAGTGACATTATTTTGAATGTTGGTGAAATAGTGAACGTTTCAAATTCTCTGATTGGCGATCAATTTTTATCTGACACTCATACTACCAGGGACATTCCTGATTCTATCGAATATAAAGATGTTCCCTCCATTGTGAGAGCAGATTCCTCTAATAAAAACACTTGTGTTGTTCCCTCCAATACTGCTGATAATGTTTCCAAAGACAGCAAATCAAATATAATAGGAGTATTTACCAGCGTTTCTCATGACCTGCCTACAGCATTGAAATCAAATTATGTAGAAGAAATTACAAAAAATCATGTCAATGTGGCAATCGATCAGTCACAGTATGAGGGAATGACATCTGTAACAAATAATGTGATAGATGATAAGCCATACATTTCTTCATGTATAAATACAGATTTTGAAGATGGGCAAAATTGTAGAGATATTATAATATCTCGTAATAGTTTGAGTGCACAAATAAAGGAACTGAGAAGAACATGTGATATTGATCAGCAAGCTTTGGCATCAAACAAATTTAAAAGCCACAGAGATGATGCAATGTATTGTCACTCATCTGTACCAGTTGAGCGTAATGATCATTTGAAGCCAAAACACCATAAAACTATGTTTTCTCCAGACACTCAACAATGTAAGTTTAAAGGCCAAAAAAGATCATCTGCTATGATGGTCAGCTTTCACATTGACGCCACACCACCGCGAAAAATCCAAAGAAAAGAGCTCAATGATTTTGTTGATAATATGAATCTGTATGACCAGTCATCCCCAAATATAACAAATAGTCCCAAAGTAGCAAGTGCTAATTCTGATGTGGGTAGCCTTGATGTTTCATCTTCTAGTACTGTAACCTTATATAATAAAGACTCGAATAATAATGTGACTGTTCTATCCCAGAAAAGTGTATGTAAAACAACAGATAGTGGTGTGCCAGGGAAACCCAACTTGTACGAGCCTTTTGTGTTATGTCAGATAGCATATATGCCTTTGAATATTAGGAAGAAAGAAAAAATTCCAAAGAAAAAGCTCAGAAAAGAAGCGGTGAATATTCCATTAATATTGAGTGAAAATTCAAGAGTTAGAGATCCAAGGATTAAAAAGAAGAAGCAAAATAAACTATCCAAAAGAACTATTATCATACCTTTAAGTCCAATAGGAGATACAATGCTAGTTGATCCTCGATTAAGAGTGAAGAGTGAAACCTCAAAAGAAGAAGTGATTAATGACATTCACCTGCCTACACCTACCCTTGATGAAAAACAACCTTATACTGTATATGGAGAAATCATTTCGCCCTGTGCGAAATCAGATGTTTCACATGAACAGAGAGAGCTTGTAAATTTTTTAAGAGACGACAATATTCAGCCTTTAAACCCATTGGCATCATTTCTAAACAGTACTAATCGTCCGACTTTTTTGGAAGTCTACAAGACAGAGGATCAATGTGAATCTGATAGGTTGGATAGCAATAAATCTAGCTGTAAACAAGAAATGCTTGAAGGGTTTTCTACACCTGACAATAGAAACCTGTCTACAAACATATGTGTCTCTGAAACTGTCGCCGACAGGAAAGGTGCAATGACTTTTCCTGATCAGCCACGCTCTCCCCTTTATTCGCCAACTAAACATGGAATAGACACTGCTTTCTCAACTTCTACATCAGAGGGATTATACACTGGAAGATGCAGAAGAGAAGGTGCTGACAATCCACGACCACCCTCTTCCTCACCATCGCACGATCAACCCCACCCTTACACTCTACCACCCCCACCACCGCCGCTACCACCACCGCCGCCACCACCACCATCAGGATGTAGCCCACCAGCTCAAATGTCAACAGATAATGGGAATTTGGCTGCTATGAGTGCGTACAATTGTACAACTGGTAATATGATGCACCAAGAGACAAGCTGGGACTATCATCAACAGCCGTGGGGTGGTTATCAATGGCCTTTCTATTCCTCAACATCTGCATATCCATCATATTATAACTGGCAATGAACCCTCGTGTACCACAAATAGCTTTATTCTTCACATTGTTTCACATATCATTTTGTGCCTTTTTCTAGATGTTTTTTTATTTGTTTGTTCAGTTATAATAATGAATTGTAATATTACACTGTAAGTTCATTATTTTAGAATTCAGTAACTTTCCACTTTTAAATAGTGTTACCTTTTTGACAATAAATGGAGTGGAAAGAAATTAGTTATCTTTGACTATTCAAATTGTTATTCTTCGTATAATTATATTTTGCAAGAGAAGAAATGTGTAAAATCAAATACTGGTATTGTGTTTCTATTGATAATTATTATTTTTCAATGCAGATTTTTTAAAAAATCGTTTATAGAGCGAATATTTTTAGTTCGGCTGGTCAATCTTTTAAATTTAGGAAATTTTTCTCTGACTTTCCCATTTGTCTGAAAGCGTTCAAGCGACACAAGCAGCCTTAAATCATAAAAAAATAAGTAATTTTATTTTGGCTTCTTAATATGACCATATGATGTAAACATGTCCATACAGACAGACATACAGACATATATTTTATTGACAGAAAGAAAGTCATTACAGACTTATTTGTCATAGAAATGAGAGAGAGATATGTGTGACCCATCTGCACGAAATGAGTCGCATGTCGGCTCACTACAAGTTGAGAAAATGAGCAATATGCATAATATGAGCGAATTTTGTTGTCAAATTTTGATGATTTAAAGCCTAGAATTATCATTTCAAGGCCAGAAATGGGTTCTACGCCCCAATATTAGTCAGAAATGACATATCACATGATTGTGTTTGTCAGATTTTTTGTTAATTTGTTTTCAAAATCCTGTATTTTACCCATTTTAAAAAAACGTTCGTAGTTAACCAAAGTCAACCCGACACATTCTGAAAGTAGACATCCTGAGCTATTAAAAGCAATCGTTGAAAACTATATATATACAAAATTTCCAGGTTTGGCCGAAAAATCCTGTCTGGCCTTAAGGACTTATTTTTTATACTATGAAGAGCTTACAATCAAATTTTTGCCATGACTTTAAAGCCATTTTTCTCCATTTTCATTTTTTGAAATATTGACCCATTCGCGTCACTAAAATGATCATAACTCAGCTCCGGATCAACATAATTTCATGTTCGTGGTGTCATATTAAAGCTCCAGCTGTGTGCTATCCAATGGCACCATTAACTCCATATTTTATTTTTCCGACATGCGACTTATTATGTACAGATGGGTCACATATGTACAGGATTGTTAAGTTGTTAAAAAAATACGTTACAATATACATGGTATGACATACATAACTAAAATCATGGTAAGTTCATAGACTAGAACTGTGAAAGTTTTTAAATTTTTGTGTTGCGCATTAACCAGTTGAGCGAGATATAAAAACGAAATTTCTTATTTTGGACATGCATGTCACAATTCACGTGGAATAAATGCTGGTTTAACGTTGGTCCAACATCGTAGACGGTGGCTAACGTTAAACCAACATTGATTCAACGTTTTGTGTCTACATGATGTGCTTTCAGATATATGTAAAAAACTGCCCCCAAAGACTGGCAGACAGACAGTGGCCCCAGTAGTTTTCAGCCACAGATTGAACCCATACAAAATCGTGGGACATTTCTTTAGACGGTCATATCTACGACTTGGCCTTAAATAATCAGGTTAAAAATGTTTTTTTTGTCAGTAACACTTCAGCTACGAGATCACATGTTCAGGTCATTTTTCCACACAGTCGTTGAAAAGTTATGGACATTTTTGGACCTTAAATTGGGGATCGAGATCGCTCTCAGGAAACCTTGATTTTTTTGGGGTAAAACGAACACAGCAATCCACGGCCTCTGAGAGGACGTCAAGGCTATCAGCAACTGTAGGATTCAGTAGGATTTAGAAAATCCATGTGGGCGCACTTTCGTCTTTGTGTACGGCCAGCTACGCCCCTGCTAGAGATATAATAGATTCAAAGGTTCAAGGTTTACATTGTGTAATATGCCGTATTCGAGAGGGAGATTTACCGTTGCAGGCCTATGTAGTTAGGGGCTGACCATTTATTCTCGAACGTTGGCCTAGCGGTTTGACTATGTGGATAATTTTATATAAAGCATTTTGTAAGGTACGTTGACACACTATTTTGATTATGTCAATGAATTTCATAAAATATTTTTGTGTAATAGATACAGCATTTTGTGGCTCATAGATGTATATAATTATATTTCGAGCTGGTGTTATTTTATAACCCGCTGCTTCAGTGCTGCGCCAATGTCTCAAGCGTTGGCCCAGCATTGAAGCAGCGTTGAACCAACAGTGGCCTTCATTATTTCACGTTTGAAAACTGATCTATTGTTAAACTCAGGCGAACACGAGACTTTGCGCCGGTGCTGGTTGAGAGACGGGCCGACATCGTAGACGTTGGTCCATCGCTTTGCTAGGACCGGGTCCATGCAGGTGTATTCGCTGGAGCATCACCATTTTAGGGCCTACATTGATATGCCTACATTCTCGCACCTCGTCTGTACACCTCATTTTTATGCATACTTGTCATATAAACTGACGAATAAGCCTCAAGGGCTGGGTACTGAAATTAAACTGATTAAATTATTGTTTTTGCTGTATTTTGTACTCGTCAGTATAATAAACGAATTGAATTGAATTAATACCAGGGGTTGGGGGGGGGGGGGGGTATGGTTTTTTTCGTAAAAAAAAAAGTTTGTTCACAAAATTGGCAAAAAAAATAGTTTGCTCTATAGAGTGTGAGAAAAAAAAAATTGTTTATTTATCTGTAAGAAAAAAATAGATTGTTGGCAGCCAACAGATCTTTCCATATCTGCCGAAAACTGCCAAAGAAAGGAAAAATTACCTCGCTCTGTCAAGCGTCTTAGGGTTAGAAACTATTGCATTTTGTGTCGGGTGTATCACTCACTCAGAACATGATCTACTGGTCCCTTTTAAATACAATTTGACCTTTACCCCAACGACTCAAATATGCCCACAATCAATAAAATAGTGCCAGAAATGGACTTGGCATGCTAAAAACCCTTAGAAGCCATATGTCACACATGAAATTCAAAGAAACAGTTAAAAAGTTATATGTAAGAGATATTTAAGGCGGCCATTTTGAATTTTACGTTGAAAATATATGTTCCACTCAATACATTTTGGTATATTTTTAAAATATTACTCCCGGACGACTTAAAAATCAGATAAAAAAAAGGTTTCATAACTATTGCAATTTGTGTCGGGTGTATCCACAGGTTGCCTGGACTAAGAGTGCAGACGGTTACTTCTCAGTGTTTATACAATAATATGCTCGTGCCCAATGATGTTTTTATTTAGGTCCACTGTCTGCGACGCAGATACAACATTAAACCAGCATTGTATCAAATGTTTGCTGGGCTACGTCTATACCCTGCCAAATCGCAGTAATTCAAGGTATAAAAACGTTGGCCACGTAGTTCAAGGTCATAATAGTTATAAGTGTGCCAAATGTCATGTTTGTAGACAAATGTGCACGATTTCCCACCTAACGGACCCGACTATAAGTATGAAGACTTTTCAACCACTCCAGTTTAATTCTAAATTTGTAAAATATATTCCTATGTTTTGGCATTCACATTTATACAATTAAAGGTATGTGTGATCCTTAATTTTGTAAATTCTATTCTAGATGCTAGCTGGGAGTTAACTTTCTCATGACTCATTGCACCAGTCTAGCTATCAAACCTGAGGACACGCTGCTACCACCTTCCGCATATTGGGTAGGACGTACAAGACGCAATCGACCCGCTTACAGTCCGATACTTGCTGAGAAGATATACCTCTGACCTTTTCATTCTAATTAGTCAGGTGGTCATCCTACAGTGGTAGAACGGTAGGCCTATAACCAGAAGGTGCCAGGAGGGTTGTCATCGACTCGGATACACACCCTTGTGTGGGCCGACTCTGATCCATCATTGAGTGACATAAAGTCATTTATATCTCCCGCCCGACGAAGTTGGGTCATAGTTATTGTCCGCATTCCGTTTCCGGAGCGAAACGTGGATGGATTTCTCTAATTTTGGACACACACATCCCCTAGGGGGTGTAAATGTGCCTTTTGGGATTTTTGACATTTTACCTCCTCAAATTGCCGACCATTGGTCATATTAATTTATTAATTTTTCTATCAAGGCTAGTAGCCTTGAAAATAATAAACTGACCAGATCACCGTAATATTTGGTGGATAGGAAATAGACACTATGGAGAGTACTTTTCATAAAAAAATGTCATTGGCTCATTCTTTTTGACTTTGATGTTAAATTATGTCCATGACAAGTGCGTTTTTCCATATGTCAAACGTTACATCGCCAGACATCACATTTTAAGAGGTTGAATAAAGGTCTCTGTTTCGCATACTTAGCTGTTTCTGAATAAATTATGTGCAATAATGATCAAAGTTGAATTTAGGACCACAATGAGGGTGATCTATTGCTTTTTACATTGTTTTTATGCGTTCTGAACACAAAGGTAGTGTACGTGACGTTCAGTCAAATATGTTTCATCTCCCAAGAAGGTACTCATCATTTTGTGTAATTTATCTGAAGTGAGAAAACAGATATAGAACCTTGTACTCAGAAACTTGTCTAAGTTTTATTTGGATGGAAGGCCATCTGTATTATATAAGCCTTGGCTTTTCAATAATCATTTGTTTCTAAAGGCATGCAAACCATTTTGAGCATCACATACGTTACCACGATCTTTGAACATACATCACTATTTCTGACATGAGTCAATTGCTATGCAAGGGTGTGCAAAAGTTACTTGCCGAATGGTTCTTTGAAGAAACCTTGCTGTCGAAATCAAAATGTGTTGCCACGTGTTGTGAGTTGTGTAGGTGGTAAGTTGTGGGTGTCAAAAAATCACGTACGTTACTGAAAAACGTATGTTTATTTTTTGTTCATGTACTCCTTGGTACGTCGAAGGTGGGGCTTGCAGAGTACATATCTCAGTTCAAGGTCATACATACTAATGACAGGTACATTTTTATTAGGCCTGAGCGGTAAGTGTTGCTTTTATGAAAGGTTAAATCCAGGAAGGTCAAAAACATATGTGACTTTGGACATAACAGAAGAGTCTTAGTACATGATCTTTGACTGCTAGCAACGTATGTGATAATTGACATTTTTAGTCACTTGTCGAGAGTAAATGTATAGCTCTGATACTGACGCACATAATCATGTCAACAGTCACGTACTGAGAAGAATCACGTACGTGACTTGTCAAACATCACATATGTACAATACACTCTCTGTTCCATTCAGTAATTTGCTTTTATCTTCATGTGTGTCGCCCAGATCAGCTCACTACTGGCAACATTTTAATATGAAAACTAACAATATATCAAAGGTATCCTACTGTTCATGTCAAACACAGTTTACGTCCCACATTTGAGTACAGTTGGGGTGGAGGTGTCAAAGGTATGTTTCTCCTTTGATATCTCGTTCTGTCGACCCTGTTTGTTTCAACATAATTATCACCCTTGTATCAGATCATCTCTTCACATCAATTTCACCAGCTTAGCTATTATATCCCACATTTCAAACTAGAATTATGAAATCATCACGTACATGACCCTGAAAGCACCAGGCTCAGAAAAAAGTATCTCCTGAGCTCCACATCGAGCGAATTAACTTACAAATTTCGCAGCAACAAACTACAGATATTGTATTATCAGGAAATGCAAAAAAAATAATATATAATGTGTTTTATTTTTTTCTTATCATGTGACACTTTTAGCCTAGTTTAGTGTGACCAGACCCATATTTAACTGACGTTGATCTGATCGGAATAGTTAGTGACTCGGTGGGTATAGGCCCCCTGTTACCTGTACCCGACATTAATCGTATTTGTAATAATTAGGTTTCTAAATTAGAAGAAACATTAAAGATAGAGTCACGTTCTAAACTTGCATGCGTGTAAGCCTTCAGCATACAGTACAGTGTGGTTGATTCAGTAACCTGATTACAAGACTGGATACTACTCCAACGAGACACTCACCCGCCAACGCTGTTTTAATGTTAGGCCAACGTCTGCAACGCTGGCCCAACATTGAACCAACATTGTAGAAATGTACAATGTTCAAGAGCAAGTCCTCCTGCCTAGCAAGCACAAAACATTTGTATAACATTTATACAACGTCGGCCCAACATCTTTGACGTTGGTCAAACATTGTATAAGGTCATACAAATGTTTTGTGTTCACTGGGTGTCGGTACAAGCGTGGGGTACAAGCGAGATACCCACAGTAATACAGTCAGTTTATTTGCAGGCCAGCGGCCTGCTAAGATCCAGGACTAAGGGCTTTGAGATTCGATGGAATTATTAACTCATAGATGTCGCTCAAGTATATATGAGCTTGTTGTGAGGACTTGCTCTTAATGAGGCTTTGGGTATGAAAGTATGAAACGCATATTTAGTATTATTATGGAAAAGGGCCTTGGCCTACCCACGGGCACTATTGCATTCTGGGGGACCCTTGTCCCGCGAATTTTGACATTTGACCATACCTTTAAATACATTTGTACCCCGTCGCATTATAATTTGTGACATTAATTCTCCCCCTTGGGTTGACAGTGAGATAATAAATCTGAGCAAAAAGAAAGAGACGGCCAGCAAATGCGCTAATCTGAGGATTACACCCAGAGTGCTTGGGCTAAATACCGTCAACTTAGAAACAATCTCCGAACATGATAGATCAAAAATACAATAAATATACTAAGGATTCGCTTGATGATATTAGGACTAATCCCAAAAGGTTTTGGAGCTTCTTAATTAAGATCAAAGACAAAAAGTAAGCAATGAAATTCCAGGGTGATACTTCAGACGAACCTGATGTTGTAGCGCATTACTTTAATAATTTCTTCCATTCAAACTTTACTCACGTCCATAATACGGATAACCTTCCTCCCATCAATAATTTTATAAATCCTAATTTATCAATTGTACAGTTATCAGTTGCTGAAGTCCGCATTATATTACAGAATATAGACACAAGTAAAGCGACAGGGCCGGATGGCATTCCAGGTGTATTTCTAAAGAATTGTGCTAAAGAACTGGCACCTTCTTTTACCAAACTGTTAAATATATCTTTGTAAGCTGGAGTGTTTCCTAATTCCTGGAAAATGGCTGATATATGTCCCATTTTTAAGAAAGGTGATAGAACTAATTGCGAAAATTATAGGCCTATATCTTTACTTAGTATTTTAAGCAAAATTTTTTAACGAGCAATCTGCAACATAATTTATCCAGAAATAAAAGATTAAATTTCTAACAACCAGTATGGTTTTGTCCAACGACGCTCAACATAATCTCAATTATATGTTTTTTACCACAAAACAAGAGGTCCAGGGGACTTGACGTTTGTCAACAGCATTGCAAAAAATAAGCTATAAATGTTTCAGAGAATGTATATCTATACTCTAAGATGCATTATCATGAAAAGATGTACAGTATTAGTCTATTATATCCCTTATATAGATCATTGGCATCTTTAGTTTGTCGACTCGACAAACTTTCAGGTTGACTTTCGGTTAACTAGGCCTATCTGTTCTGTCTGTGCAATGTCAGAAGGCAATATCTGCTCCCTGGTTTACTAGGCATCTACTGCTTTTTAACTTTTGTCCCGTATCTTCCTGCCATAGCGCTGCCAAAAGGCCGTATTTGCTCACTTGTAAATCAAGTATATACTTCCTTTCCACTGATGTCCCTGCCTCCTTTTGGCTTGCACTGACCCAATGCTGGGTAAATGTTGTACCATCATCTAAGACACTCTCCCAACATTGAACTAACATTGTGTCAGGGTATCGAGTTGCCGGTGTTCCCTGCAAAAATGAGACCTTTAGCCAATGCTGTTTTACAGCTGAGCCATGGTCGTAGACGATGGGCCAGCAGTAAGCTAGCATTGGGTGAACGTTTATCTACTTAAGGCCTATATACTGATATGCCAATGCTGGGCTAATGTCGGCCCAGTGCTGTAACCGGTTGGCCACCATCAGGCTAACCTTGTGTCAACGACTCGAGTTTGCTGCTGAGCCATGGTCGTAGATGATGGGCCAGCAGTAAGCTAGCATTGGGTGAACGTTTATCTTGTTAAGGCCTATATACATATATGCCAATGCTGGGCTAATGTCGGCCCAGTGTTGTAAACGGTTGGCCACCATCAGGCTAACCTTGTGTCAACGACTTGAGTTTTCTGATCAGCTGTGACCGCAACCCAGGAAACACAGGCATTGACCCAATGTTGTTATAATGCTGTCCCTCCGTCTCTGACGTCGACACAACATTAAAACAACATTGGGTCAATGTTTGTGAACGACAGCAGTCTGTCGGGGAGGGCTCGTCACCTTCTCCCACCCCTCTCTGCCTCACTTGACACAACTGTGTTATGTTATGCAGTATAACAATTGTGTCTTGGCTAAGTTATTTATCTCCAAAAATAGCAAATTTTGTATTATTAAAAATAGAGTTTTGGACTCGGCAGTAAAAGGCATTGCACATTGATATAATTTATACACTTCTGGTGTGAAATATGACCGAATAATGTAATTTATTGCAATGCCCCATCATGTGGTAAGTTAACCCTTTCATTACGACCATCTGACATGGAAAAGGGTCAAAGTATGGTGAAATATATATTTTTATTTATTAAAGTTATTTTGCCTGAGTTTGTGTCCTATTTAGGGGAAATATGGGTGCTGTGTGTGAGAAACAGTTGACATTTCTGTGCACCAGTCCTTATGAATATGTCCAATATAACGTTTGGGGTCCCTATAGGTTAGGTAGGCCTACTTTCGTCTTTAAGAAGTGTTCAGATAAAATATATGTAGATATAGTAATTAGACCGTAAAGGGTTTTGATTGGAATAATATTGGCCAAGCGTCGCAGACAGTGGCCCAGCATTACATCAGCATTGGGCCAATGTATCGTGTTATCTGGTGTTTCTGGAGCCTGATGTAAAGAATACCCAGTGCCCGACTTATAAAGAATAGGCCTAACTGCGGGATTCCACAAAAAATAAAACTGGCCCGACATCATTCTATCGCTGAGCAATATCTTTGTTTTTGACGCAACAAGTTAATTTTAGTGGGCCATAGTATTCTTCAAGATAAGTTATAGGCCCTGCCTGTTGAACTAAAGGGACTGGCTCAGGCTAAAATCATAAAAAAAAACAGTGATTCTATTTTGGCTTATTAATATGACCATATGATGTGAACATGTCCATAGAATAGAACTGCAATTTTTTATTTTATTTTTGTGCTGTGCATTTACCAGTTAGGCTAGATATAGAGACGAAATTCCCGTATTTCTTATTTTTTACATGGTAGTGCCGCCAATAGATGCCCATTACGGCCCACACTGTCAAATTGTGAGCTGTGTATCGCAGTATTAGTTTCAGTATTAGTATTCAGCGTTGTTAGAACAGAGTTAAGCTTCGGCATCCCATGATCCAAAACATAGGCCTATATGCTTACCAATAAAATTTAAATGAAGTATGCCAGAAAACGAGCTACTGAAACCAAAATGTAGTTGAAATGTTGCTGATTCCAGCGAAATATTGGACTGTAACATGACTGTAACCTCGCCACAAGGTAACTTCGCAACAGGTAATCTCGCCACAGATTTGGTAACCTCGCCACAGAAGGCTGAGTAACCTCGCCACAGCTTTGGTAACCTCGCCACATGGGGCTAAGTAACCTCGCCACAACTTCGCCTCACCTGTTGTATCCGCATTTGTCAATGTATTTTCAAAGGTTAATCTCTATCTTGAACGTGGTGTAGGCCTAGATGTCTATATAGACTTAGACAATATGTGCCATTAAAATCAAAAGAAAAAAAATTCTCAAAAAATGGACCAATATATAACGAATAATAATACGCCTACAAATTTATTTTGTACAGCAAATATTGTAGAAAATTTGTTCAATGTGACTAATAGTAGTAACATATTAACCCTTAAACCGCTGAATTAAATCATTTAAATTTTCACATACTTGGAGTTGTGTCTCACTACATTGACCCACAACTTTAAGTGAGAGAAAACAACTCGTATTTGTTTAATTTGTAATTTAAGACTAAGCAATTTACAAATCTTGATGTTTAAATGGCTAATAAAACGGATTAAAGCGACTACAGTCGCGCTTAGCGGTTTAAGGTGATTCAGGTGTAGGCCTAGCGGCAACAACAGAGGAAGTTGATGGCCCTGCCCCAAGAAGAGATCCGACAGCACCCGAGGAAGACAATGAGTAGCACTCAAGCTATGTGATTGACTCCAAAAAAACCGATATTGTTGACGCAATTGATTGACACAAGTGACATTAACTCATGTGAGTGCGTGGTGACGTGATGACACTTGTAACCTACTTGCAAACGCTTCTTCGGGTTTTAATAATAGCATTTACCGCCAATATGGTTCATGTCCACATGGTTTATTAAATGATTTTACTTCTTGTGTGCTAATAAATTGAATCTTTGCTATTTCTATCAGCATGAACACCTGATGAATGTTTAATATGGAATATGAGGTGATATGAATGAACCTTAAGTGTTTTATTTGTTTTTGAAAAAATGCCCCCCTTTGGAAATAATAATGTGCTACATGCCCAATCGTCCAAGGCCTATGCCCCCCCCCCCCCACCTCCGAAAAATATAATGGGCCCCTTGGCCCCCTTTTTCCAATTTATAAATCGGGGTCACTGAATATGTAATAGTACCAATCTCATACATATAGTTTTAACTATTTATATTGCCGTATATGAACCGTCTGCATCCCTATGTTTGGGCTATATTAAAAAAAGCTATATAGTCTAGTAGATTTGAGTCATATTTTGGGGAAAACGTTCACATTGTGATAAAAGCACCAAATTTTGTACAGCACTGCTCCAGGGTATGCTGATCGATATTGGAAGGGGAACCACTTTAATTTAAGTAATTAGCAGTCAAATATTTTTTTTTCACCAAATATGTCTCCAAAACTGTTTATTAGTGATGTTAGTAGTTTATTAAAAAAAATTCACGGGCGGTTCCATGGGGCGTTAGGGGTTCTCATCCCCTTTTTCGACAAATTATTATAGTAAATGCCCTGAATTAGATAAAATCGTTCATATTGTGATAAAGCACCAAATTTGGTACAAAGCTACACAAAGGTATACTAATGCATATCAGGAGGGGAACTACCGTGTAGCTGTAGTGTAAGGGCTTTTGGGGGGCATTCTCCAACCCCCCTTATTTTTTTCAAAAAATCAAGTAATTAGTAGTAAAAAAAAACAAATTCACCAAGTATGTCTACAAAATTGTTTATTAGTGATGTTAGTAGTTTATTAAAAAAAATCAAGGACGGTTCCATGGGGCGTTAGGGGTTCACACATCCATTTTTCGACAAATTATTATAATAAGTGCCCTAAATTATGTAAAATCGTTCATAATGTCATAAAGCATCAAATTTTGTACAAAGCTATACAAAGAATATGAATGAGTAATTTAAAAATATATATGTTGAACTAAAAATGTCTACTACAGAGGGACACGGCGCAATGGTTAGAGCGTGGCGCTCTGCCGATGTCGCTGGCTGCCGTGTGGTTTCGAATCCCGCTTGGTGCAGAAATTTCAGAGAAATATTATGTTTCTCCCCTCTCAATCTTGGGACATTGTTAAGATGTTGTGTCCTTGGGCGAGGCACTTCATCCTCAAATGCTTCACTTGACTCAGGTGAAAATGAGTACCTGGTAGGACAGAGATGGCAATGTGTACGATAAGTTCAATGCGCCGAAACGGCTGCAGGACTGTATGCTCTCCGTAGAGTTGAAATGGCACACTAATGAACAGGTCCAGTGACCAGGAGATAAGATGTAAAGTCGGATGATAGGTTTTCACACAATAAACCTGCACCTTTACCTTTTACTAAAGTGTTCATTAATAAAGTGAGCACTTTATTCAGTCAATGCAACACATTTAAAACATCACAAGACATAACACCTGATTAATATATATATTAATATATGATGAATATGCTGTAAAAATAAACAATTGAACACGCCTTTCCTATTCTGTTTTTCTTTTGTCAAAATTACATATTTAAATTTGTTTTGAGTAGCACAATACAATGTATTTATATTTTAAAAATCTTGCTTATAGAAGGATTTTTTTCACCATTTTCTAACTGTGACTATGTAATTATACTGTATTAATTCCAAACTAAACAGTACCACGTTTATTATGTGTGTGCGATAAACATTTTTGACAAATCTCTTGGTTAATAGTCTTAGCTCTAGTCCTAGTATTATTTAAAACCAACTGAATTGATAAGCTTATTATAATCTATAAAACTTAAAAACGACTCATTGACCAGGATCCACCCCCAGTCTGCAGCTTAGGGTTTATTAGTATGGACTGAGCCCAGCAGTGACCAGCCTGGTATGCTGCTCTTTTTGCGTACTCAACAAGGACAGCCTCAGTAGGCATTATATTTTTAATTTTTCGCGATCCTCGACTGGAGAGAATTTGCCTTTCCTTATTCAGTTTCAATAAATCACATGTCTTGCTGTACATCAATATAACGAACTGCTTTATAGACACTGAATCGACATTACTCCAGCACCTGACTCACACGGTATGAAGTGCATTCTATTAATGAGTGTGTCCGCTCATATAACAAAACAAAACAAGTAGTTTATTATTGGGTTTAAACTTGCACAATAATATACATGCTGGCATACATCTTGTATTTTACTTTAGAAAGTAAAATGATAATAGTAGGTCTACATATTATTACTTCGAGACATGTTTTTAATATACATATATCCACTTCTAAAGTATGCATACTTTTAGGTGCATCCTAGCAAACACGATACGGCGAACAGTGTATCAACACTCAAAGGTTTCGAATTTCAGAAGTTTAGCCAGACCATACAGTTAACTCTATGGCAATTTACATGTGATTGTTACTTCAGAGATATTGCCTCATTGTAGTAGTCAACGCGATGCGTAGGCCTACAAAGCATAATCTGATAATATATTACACTGGCTATATAAGCTATGCTTTCTACAGAAGCTACATCGACTTAATAAATGTTAGTTTAATGTTGGGCCAGCAGTGCAGACGGTGGACTAGCATTAAACCAGGGATAACTGGATATTTAGTATATTGTTGTGCCATCCTCTACATAGTTTACCCAGCATTAAAGGAACATCATTTATTATTAATACTACTATTTGTAAATTCAATTCAAAATAAAGTTATGGCTTTGGTACCACAGATTTTAGTAACTTCTAATTAGACCCCTATTAGCGTGATATTTAGGCCTATATTACAATGTGATGTTGAATATCAGCTTCCATCGATAGGGTCTATAATACAAGAACATAAATTAGGCCTACTATTTGTGTTTTTAGCATAGACTTAGGTTGAAATCTACGTTTAGTTTAACTTGAATATAGCTCTTTTTAATATAGCCCAAACATAGGGACGCTGACGGTTAATATACGGCAGGTACGATAGGTGATGCAAGGCATCACATGGTAATAGTCGCGGCCAAAATATTTTTAAGTGCTGAAGGATTTTTTTAAGAGGCGATATTGTTTATTGAAGAAATATCTCAAGTGAAATTAAAGTTATAATATCGAGTTCTGAGCAGGTTTTAATATGAAAGGAAAAAATTATGACATTGAAGAATGTGGAACAGATCAAAAGGCTCTGTTTAATATTATAAATAGTCTCCAGAACAAGAGAAAAGAAATGGCACTACCATCATCCGGCTCAATTAGTGAATTACCTGATATTTTCAACAAGTTTTTCATCACAAAAATATCTCAAATCAGACAAAAACTTGATTCTGATAGCTGCACTGATATAAGTTTCACAGGTATCTCTGACATTAAATCTTCTGATATTTCTCTGGACACTTTTAGACCAGCAACTGAAGAGGAGGTGTTTAAGATTATTAGCAAAAGTCCTAAGAAATCATGTGCTTTAGATCCAATACCAGCTCGATTTTTGATAGATATTTTACCTACACTGCTACCAACAATCACAAAAATTATTAACATTTCACTGGAAACAGTAATGGTACCTCATTCATTGAAAAAGGCGATTGTCAGCCCACTCTTAAAAAAACTAACGCTTGACAAGGATGTTTTGAAAAATTATCGTCCTGTGTCTAACCTTTCATTCATTTCAAAGATTCTTGAGAAAATTGTATCATCTCGGCTGTTAGACCACATAGAATCAAATAATCTTGGAGAGCCACTACAGTCGGCTTATAAACGCCACCACGGCACAGAGGCTGCACTTTTGAAAATTCAGAGTGATTTGTTGTTGGCAATGGACGATCACAAAGCATCACTAGTTGTATTTTTGTACATTTCCGCTGCATTCGACACAATCATCCAAGGGCAGCTGCAGCCTCCTCGTATCTGGCTATAATCTTCGGGCGGATTGCCAGTGGCGTACCCTGGTTCCTCCGCTCAACAGCGGAGCCAATGCAGCACCCGCATTAGTGCTGGCGCTGATGTAGGCTGTGGTAGCCTTAAATAACCGGCAATAGCGTGTTTGACATTAGGTCTCTCACGTGGGATGAATGGAGTTACCCAGAGGGAGTGATCCTTCCTATTGTTACTCTGGGGACTATCCGACCCGAGGATAGCGGAGCTGCGCGAAATGCCAAAGAGTTTCATCATTAAATTGTACAGCGAAACTCAAGTCTCCGGCCGTCTGGGCATGTCTGGGGGTATATCCCCTAGATATGCCCAGAACCCCTTATCGGGCGAGCGAAGGAAAACGCTCTCAATAACCCACCATGCCCTATCACCCCCACCCTCACATCATCATCTGTACATCATTCATCTCATCAATTGACTACAACGTTTTTATCGTATTATAATGTCACTTAAAAGACCTTTTGTGCCGAAAAGTGACGTAAAGCAATGATTTACTACTACTCGACACAATTGATCATACCATTCTTGTTAATCGTTTGCGAAATGACTATGGACTAAGTGGAGAGGCACTTGATTGGTTGGAATCTTATCTCACTGCTCGATATCAATCTGGACATATTAAAGACAATTCCTCTGAATACACAAAATTGAAGTTTGGTTTTCCTCAGAGTTCAGTTATTATACAAAACCTATAGCAGCAAAACATAATCTAAAAATACATCTATACGCAGATGACACTCAATTATATGTGTCGTTCCGATTTTCAAGCTACACAGAAGCAATCGCTGCACTGTGTCGTGTAGAAGCTTGTAGCAATAAAATACAGACATGGATGAAGAACAATAAACTTCAACTAAATGCCGATAAGACTGAGTATCTTATTGTTGCATCACCAAACGTTTTACCAAAGATAACATTACGCCCTATTAATATTAGTGGAATCGAAATTGAGCCATCAGTGAGTGCAAAGAATTCAGGAGTAATGTTTGACAAACATCTTAACATGTGTGAGCATGTGAATCAAATTTGCAGAAAAGCACACTTTCTTTTGAAAAAGATCGGTGACATTAGAAATTGTTTATCAATTGTTACCACTGAGCATCTCATCCACGCCTATGTGACATCTCAACTGGACTGTTGCTACTCTCTCTTGTATGGCTTGTAAAACTACAACGAATTTAAAATAGTGCAGCAAGGATTATATATGGAAGAAAGAAATTTGATCATGTGACTCCTCTTTTGAAACAATTGCATTGACTGCCAATCAGACAAAGGATAGAATATAAACTTCTCCTTCTTTGCTTCAAAGCGCAACATGGCCTAGCACCCAGTTACCTTCAAGATTGTAGTATCCCTTATTCTCCATGTCGCCCACTGCGCACCAAACATCTGTTGGTGGTGCCTCCCACAAAGTTTAAAACATATGGTGATAGATCATTTAATAAAGCTGCCCCCTTACTTTGGAACAAATTACCATATCACATACGAAGCTGTAACAAACTTGATCAATTTAAGCGACACTTAAAAAGTCATTTGTTCAGTATCGCATACTTGTAGAGATGCTATAATTTTTTCACCTTAATGTACCAAGTTGATCATGTTTATTGACATTTTTGTTTGTAGCGCTAAAGAGCAACTTGAGGTTGGATATGGCGCCATATAAGTGTATATTATTATTTTTATTTTTATAGGCTTAATCTGGTGATGTGTTGGAAGAAAAATGGTTCAATTGATTGTACAGCTCAAAAACAAAATCCACAACAGAATTCCCAATATAGTAAGCGACTACTGTTGAGACGAATACAAAATAATTTCGGGAACGGACATGAAAGGGTGGGAGTCAAATGGGACAAGTCATAATTCGGGCTATCTGTCAGTAAATGTGCTAATATTTATCCATTACAAGTCTGTGTAATTATGATATGACTTGGAGAGCAGATGATGGGATGGGATGGATGCTAGAGATTTACATACTTGACCGAAAAACATATATTCTTACTATTTTTTATCTGCTGCTAATATATATAGATAGGCCTATATTCAGGTATCTAATTATGACAAATAATACATGATTATGCACTCGCTAATAACTTGAAGAAATGAAAATTATCGACGAATTCAAAATGCACCAATGATTTCTAATTATTGACAACCATGTCAAAAATAAGAAATACGGGAATTTCGTCTCTATATCTAGCCTAACTGGTGAATGCGCAGCGCAAAAAATAAACAACTTTTGCAGTTCTAGTCTATGGGCATGTTTACATCATATGGTCATATTATTAAGCTAAAATAAAATCATTGATTTTTTGATGATTTTAGACCTGTGCATGTCCCTTTAATGCAACAAGGTAGTTTTTTTTTAATTTGGCATAACTGTACCAGATGACACATAAATTTATCATATGAGGCCAGCAGACATTATCATGCTCATAATCATACACATTTACAGTAAACGGAAACGTTACATACTACGAACTGTAGTTTTTTAATATTGACTTTTAGCGCTCTAAGGGTAGGTCTACGTTTTTTTGAAAAAAATCAAAACTTCAGATATGTTTCGTCCTCAGTATATTCAGTGACAAAAGGTGGCAAGAGTGGTATTAACGCTGGTTATAAGTATAAAAATGATAACTTTTTTATTACAAGGGTTAGACAAAATGTGAGAGTACCCCATCCGGAATTTTGACCTCATAAGTCCTACATTCAGCAAGTTAGTTTTTTTTAATTTGACATAGTGGTACCAGATGACACATTCATCAAATGAGGTCAGCAGACATTTGCATGCTCATAATCATAGAAATATACAGAAAAGGGGAAGTTACGTACTACGAACTGTTTTCAAGTTTTTTTTAATATTGACTTTCAGCGCTCTAATGGTAGGTTTACGTTTAATGAAACAAATCAAACTTGATGTTCCACCCTGAATATAGAGTGGTATTAAAAGCGTGTATAACCATAATAATGAGAATTATGTTGTTTTAGGGGTCGAACAAATGTAACTTGTGAGAGTACTCCATCCACTCTTTTGATCTCACAAGTCCTTCACACAACAAGGTAGCATTATTCTAATTTGATTTAGTGTTATCAGATGACGATATACCAAGTGAAGTCAACAGACATTACTGGAAACGGCAAAATTAAATTCTACGAACTGTGTTAGTTTTTTTTTATTAATATTAACTTTCGGCGCTCTATAGGTAGATTTATGTTTTGTGAAAAAAATGAAACTCTAATCATTTGCCATCCTCTCTTTAATAAAAGAGAAATAGGATCGACAGTGATTTAAAAACAAATTATAACAATATATATATATATTTTTTAATAACCTGGGGTTAAAAAATGTAAGTTTTGGGGGCGCGATGGTACCCTTGAATATCCCTCATTTTAAAAACTTTGCTGCCACGATAAACTTATACAACCACCCTGATAATACTCCAAGGATATTTCCCTGTCATATAGGCTACACATATCAGACCTTTGCCACTTTTTAGGTCAAGCAAACTAAAAAAAAATATAAGCTTTCTGAAAATTGGCTCCAAGATTGATAGTCGATATTTTAAATATGAATAATTTCTTGGGTGCTTTGCAAAAAATAGATCATGATTTTGTTTAATGTAGGGATAAGGCTATTGGCCCATTTATAGACTACATATGTCATGCTATGGGTTAAGGAAAAGGCTGCTCAACCGGAGCTCACTATCATGCAGTGTGGGCAATAAAACGTGAGTAGGTCCAGACTGGTCTATGTCATTGCTAACGTTTTAAAACTGAATGACGGGCAACTCTGGTCGTGTAATATCACTAATAATAATAGTCTGGGAGCCAAGTACTGTAACGTGTCACTTCGCTTGACCTAAAAAGTGGCAAAGGTCTGAGTTGTTATTATGACAGGTAAATATCCCTAGGATATCATCAGGGTGGGTGTAGAGCTTGACTGTGGCAGCAAAGTCCCTGAAATGAGGGATGTTCAAGGGTACCCTCGAGTCTAAAAACTGCATTTTTAAAAACACCAGGCAATTCAAAATTCAAAACTCAAAGGTTTTAAACAATCTTCATATCATTGTATATCCTATTTTTCTTTTATTACATACAGAATGACATATTTTTAAAATTTTGAAATATTTCAAAAAAATTAAACCCACCCTTTAGGCGCTGAAAGTCAATATTCCAAATTAAAGGTAGCTTTGTTCTTCAGATGTAACTTTTCCGTTTCATGTAAATTTGCATGGTTATGAGCATGCAAATGTATGCTTATGAGGTCAAAGGTCCTAATGGGGGTACTCTCACTAGTTACATTTTGTCGATCCCGTCTAATAACATAATCTTTATTTTCATAGCTATAAACAGTTTTATTACAATTATTGCAACATATTGTCATTGAATACATTCCGGACGAAACATACGTGAAGTTCTGATATTTTTTAAAAAACATGAGCCCACCCCTTAGAGTGCTGAAAGTCAATATTTCCAATTTAAAAAATCACAAATTTCGAAGAATGTAACTCTTTTGTTTGCTCTGTATGTGTATGTTTATGAGCATGCTAATGTCTGTTGTCTTCATTTTGTATATCTGTCATCTGTTTCCACCATATCAAGCTAGAAAAAAACTTATTTTGTTTCATGAAGGACTTATGAGGTCAAAGGTCCGGATGGGGTACTCTTACTAGTTGTCGACCCCGTGTAATAACAGAATCTTTATTTTTATAGTTATAAACAGCTTTAATACCACTCTTGTCACATATTGTCATTTAATACATTCTGGACGAAACATAGATGAAGTGATGATATTTTTGAGAAAACATGAACTTCATTTTGTATATCTGTCATCTGGTTCCATCATATCAAATGAAAAACCTTATCTTGTTGCATGAAGGATTTATGCGGTCAAAGGTTCGAATGGGGTACTCTCACTAGTTACATTTTGACGACCCTATGTGACAACAAAATCCTCTTTTGTATAGTTATAAACAG
This sequence comes from Flabesymbios commensalis, assembly GCA_964017125.1. NCBI lineage: Eukaryota > Metazoa > Annelida > Polychaeta > Terebellida > Flabelligeridae > Flabesymbios > Flabesymbios commensalis. The sequence continues at coordinate 67,688,596 of OZ024904.1, forward strand.
ATTTATTACCACTCTTCCCACATTTCTTCATTGAATACATTTAGGACGAAACATACGTGAAATTTTTATTGTTTCAAACCCACCCTTAGATCGCTAAAAAACTCTATTTAAAAATAACTTAACACAGCTAGAGCACTGGTCGATAGTGTCTTAAAGACATTATTCACCACCAGGTGGCATACAAATCTGTCTTACGTCACAGTCAGTAATGTGTTGTGGATTATGTGGGACCACAGGCTGATATACTTGGATTGTTAGCAATATTTTAGTTATTGAATGTCAATGGGGTGTCAATGGTAGCAGATATAGATCTGTCCCACTGATAGTTGAACAAGGAATCTAGATTCTTTAGTTAGAATGTGCATTACGAAGCTCATTGAGGCCCATAACATATGGTGACGTGTTGCCAATGGTCAAAAGTTGGGTGATATGGGTAATATTCCTGCAAAGGGAAGGCAAGCTCTAAAGTTTTTTGTTGACATATCCATAAAAATCATCTCAAATGAGTTTATGTCGACTTTGTCATGGTCATATTACTTCATTGTTATCTCTGTCTTGGAATAATAAATGATAAATACATGATTATAGATAAGAAATAATTATGTACAACGCACAAAACCGAGCAATTGATAATTTAAAATGTTGCGTTTTATTTCAGATGATTTTTTGTTACTTTAAAAATAAATATATTCATACTCGAATAGTACATGATAAAAATTTATGATACTAGGTATATTTAATGAGAGATTTATGGTATTAGTATAATACTGTTACGCATATATGTATTTGCTAGCATATAAAAAATATATGATACTATGGGCACATAATGGCGAACACTAGTTAGAAGTCGGTTACATTCTAGGAGTCCTTCCCCACCAGCAGCAAACAGCTAGGAACTATCACTGACTTTTCCTAATGTTTGCTCATGATAAACTTTCGAAGGCAGCAGTTATTAGCAAAGATTAAACCCACATTCCGAGAAAAACGTATGATAAATGCAATGTTTGATGCCATCATTATGAGTTGACGGTTTACACCAGTAAAACATATTTAAATGAGAAGAGGCATAATGCAGATAGTAGTAGTAGTACTTATATCGTTGGCTGAGTGGTATGCTACACTCGGTCCACATTTATTACACTTTAAATTACTGGGCTTATTAGCAGTGTCCAAGTGAATAGAACAGGACGTTCAGTAAATATGATTCAGCATAAAAGACTTGCATTTAGGGGACAAACATTTATTGAATTATTGCTATATATATATCTATATATATGCTTTTGGAATATATGCTGCAGTTGATTTCAGTTATGACATGACATATTCAGGAACTGGCACCATGCTGCACTAGATAGAACTAGTTTAACCCTTGATACGTCCTCCCCCCACAATTGTTGCTTGATGCCACCTCAGATACTAATCTAAGATGTTGAGCAATTCCAGGCATTACAGAATCTTGGGGGTGATATTGGTGAAATCATCTTTGGCTGAGGGGTATGCTACACTCGGCCCACATTTATTTTACTTTAAATTACTGGGCTTATTAGCAGTGTCTCTGGATAACGGCAATGCTGGTGTTGTATGGTGTCAATTATCCAAGTGAAAAAACTAAGCAGAACTAATTTAACCCTTGATACGTTCTCCCCCACAAATGCTGCTTGATGCCACCTCAGATACTAATCCAAGATGTTGAACAATTCCAGGAATTACATAATATTGGGGGTGATATTGGTGAAATCAAAAGGTGGTTTATCAATTTGTCTTTGCATTGTCTGAGAAAAAAAGGATTATGTGAAGACAACACATTTTTGAGAAACGAAGTTACATGGCTGATGGCATTGTGACAAACACAATTATGGCTGCACCAGATACACTTCTAGGTGTTGTTCAAATTAGATATATTTTTTACAAATTGGCTAAAAATACAAATTAACTTTATTGTCTTTTACCTGTGGATTTATTAAACTTGAAAAAATATAATTATGTCCTCAAAATCGTCTAGTTCCTATTTTATCACTAGGAAAGTTATCATAGGATTAGTTCAAATTAGAGTCGGAAATGTTACGTCTTGGTGAATAGTAAATATATAAAAAAAACAGCACCTGTTGACCTCTAAGGTTCGATTTATTTTGTCAAAAATATCAAAACTCTATATATGTTTCTTTTGGAATGTATTCAATGACACAGTGTGGCAACAGTGGTATTAGAGCTGTTTATAATTATAAAAAAATAAGATTTTGCTAATACAAAGTGGTGAAAAGAATATAACTGAGAATACCTCATACGGACTTTTGATCTCAAGTCCTTAATGCAACATGGTGGGTTTTTTTAAATTTGACATAGTTGTACCAGATGACAGATTTATCATATGTTGTCAGCAGACATTAGCATGCTCATAATCATACAGATGTACAGTAAATGGAAACGTGTGCATACTACGAACTGTGTTTATTTATTTTTTTAATATTGACTTTCAGCGCTCTAAGGGTGGGTCTACGTTTTCTGAAAAAAAAATCTAAACTTCAGATATGTCTCGTCCGGAGTATATTAAAAAAATGTGGCAAGAGTGGAATTATAGCTGCTTGTAGCTATAAGAATGACAACTTTGTTATTACAAGGGCTCGACAAAATGTAGCTAGTGAGAGTACCCCATCTGGACTTTTGACCTCAAAAGTCCCTAATGCAACAAGGTGTGATTTTTTATATTTTGATATAGTGGTACCAGATGACAGATTTATCAAATGAGGTCAGCACAGACATTAGCATCCTTATAATCATACAAATGTACAGAAAACGGAAAGTTACATACTACGAACTGTGTTCAAGTTTTTTTGAAAGATTGACTTTCAGTGCCCTAAGGGTGGGTTTACATTTGATGAAAAAACTCTAAACCTCACATCTGTTTCACCCGGACTATATCCAATGACAAAGTGTAGCCAGAGTAGTATTACCATTGTTTATAACCATAATAATGATGATTATGTTATTACAGGGGTTGAAAAAATGTAACTTGTGAGAGTACCCCATCCGCTCTTTTGACATCATAAGTCCTTCACACAACAAGGTAGAGTTTTTCTAATTTGATATAGTGTTATCAGATGGCCGATGTACCAAATGAAGCCAACAGAAATTAGCATAATCATAATCATAGAAATGTACAGGGAAAGGCAAAACTACATTCTACGAACTGTGTTAATTGTTTTTTTAATATTGACTTCCAGCGCTCTAAAGGTGGATTTATTTTTTGTGAAAAAAATGAAACTCTAATAATTTGTCATCTTATCTTTGATAAAAGAGAAATGTGGACGAAAGTGATTTTCAAATTGTTAATAGCAATTGTAGTTTGGGTTTTTAATAACCTGGGGTTAAAAATATACAGTCTTTGGGGCTCGAGGGTACCCTTGAACATCCCTCATTTTGAAAACTTTGCTGCCACGATCAACGTCTACACCCACCCTATTAATGTTCCAGGGATATTTTCCTGTAGGGCCTAGTCTAAAAATCTAAACTGAGACTAACTACTACTACTACTACTACTACTACTACTACTACTACTACTACTACTACTACTACTACTTCTACTACTACTACTACTACTACTAGTAGTAGTAGTAGTAGTAGTAGTAGTAGTAGTAGTAGTAGCACTACTACTACTACTACTACTACTACTACTACTACTACTACTACTACTACTACTACTACTACTTCTACTACTACCACTACTACTACTACTACTAGTAGTAGTAGTAGTAGTAGTAGTAGTAGTAGTACTACTACTACAACTAGTTACTAGTCCTACTACTAAGCCTAGCCTTACAGGATTTAATTTCCAATGCTTACGAAATTCTCAAGTAATTTATATTAAGGTCTCACACAATTAATTAGAGTACTTTAAATGTGAGCGAGGTCGGAAATATCATCATCCCATGTGATCACGATGTGATCACGATCGACATTTGTCGCAAGGCCCGGGCAGCCCGTATACAGGGCTAGCTTTGTGTGTAAACTCTGCTACAGTCTGGCCCAGAATGCACTGCGCATCACATCATGTCAGCCCAAGGGGCCACCCAGAGATAGGCATTACAGTATGTCGCGGCTGAGGCCACGACAATGAGATTGGTACTATTAAATATTCAGTGCCCCCGATTTATAAATTGGAAAAAGGGGGCCAAGGGGCCCATGATATTTTCGGAGGGGGGCATTGGCCTTAGACGATGGGGCATGTGACCCATTATTATTTTAATAGGGGGGGATTTTCCCAACAACAAATAAAACACTTAAGGTTCATTCATATCACCTCATATTCCATATTAAACATTCATCAGGTGTTCATGCTGATAGAAATAGCAAAGATTCAATTTATTGGAACACAAGAAGTAAATTCATTCAATAAACCATGTGGAACTGAACCATATTGGCGGTTATGCTATTATTAAATCCCGAAGAAGCGTTTGCAAGTAGGTTACAAGTATCATCACGTCACCACGCACTCACGTTAATGTGTTAATGTCACTTGTGTCAATCAATTGCGTCAACAATATCGAGTGTTATTGGAGTCGATCACATAGCTTGAGAGCTACTCTTGTCTTTCTCGGGTCCTGTTGGATTTCTTCTTGGGGCAGTGCTATCAACATCCACTGTTGTTGCCGCTATGCCTACACCTAAATCACCTTAAACCGCTAAGCGCGACTGTAGTCGCTTTAATCCGTTTTATTAGCCATTTAAACATCAAGATTTATAAATTGCTTAGTCTTAAATTACAAATTAAACAAATACGAGTTGTTTTTTCTCACTTAAAGTTGTGGGTCAAGGTAGTGAGACACAACTCCAAGTGTGTAAAAATTTAAATTATTTAATTCAGCGGTTTAAGGGCTAATATGTTACTACTATTAGTCACCATGAACAAATCTTCTACAATATTTGCTGTACAAAATAAATTTGTAGGTGTATTATTATTCGTTATATATTAGTCCATTTTTTGAGAATTTTTTTTGCTTTTGATTTTAATGGCACATATAGTCCAAGTCTATATAGACATCTACACCACATTTAAGGTAGAGACTAACCTTTGAAAATACATTGATAAATGCGGATACAACAGGTGTGGTCTCATTTTTGCAGGGAACACCGGCAACTAGATACCCTGACACAAAGTTGGTTTAATGTTGGAAGAGTGTCATAGATGATGGCATAACATTTAACCAGCATTGGGTCAGTGCAAGCCAAAAGGAGGCAGTTACATCAGCGGAGAGGAAGTATATACTTGACTAACAAGTGAGCAAATACGGCCTTTTGGTAGCGCTATGGCACAAAGAGATGGGACACCAGTTAAAAAGCAGTAAATGCCTAGTAGGGTCTATACCAGGGAGCAGATATTGCCTTCTGACATTGCACAGACAGAACAGATAGTAACGGAAGTTAACAACAGATGTTTGCGTGGAAAGTCAACCTAAAAGTTCGTCGAGTCGACAAACTAAAAATTAGACTCTGGTGGCCAAACTGACGTTATATATCTTGATTTTACAAAAGCCTTTGATTCAGTTCCACATCACATCTTAATACATAAACTTCAGACTTTCGGTTTTAATGGAACGCTGCTTAACTGGTTCCATAGTTATCTAAATAATCAATACCAGCGAGTAGGCCTATTAATTCACGGTAGCATGTCTACTAAACTACCTTATAGATCTGGGGTACTCCAAGGGTCAATACTTGACCCATTAATGTTTATATTATATGTAAATGACATTGCGGACAACATTTCAAACCTATATTTCAAAACTCTATATGCTGATGATGCAAAAATTGAAAGAGAAATCAAATCAATGCAGGATTGCGATTTGAATATTTTTACACGTTGGAGTAATATTTGGAAGCTATTTTTTAATGGTACCAAGTGCAAAGTCCTCACAATAGCCAGAACATAATTTTCAATAGGCCTACCATTTAAATAACATTCATCTAGAATCTGTTAAAGAGTTTAATGATCTAGGACTACTAATGAATTCTTCCTTGACCTGGGGAAGTCATATTGCCACAAAGATTAGCAAGGGGAACAGAATGCTTGGCCTGATAAAGCGTACAGTCGGATTCAATGCTCCATATAGAGTCAAATTACACCTCTATTTATATCGTCGCAAAAGTGTAGGCCTATATCAGCTCTGGGCCTACATAATGCATACATCAACTATGGCTCAGACAGCCACAGTCAGAGGAGGTTGGAAGCAGAAATCACGTGACAAAGTCAAAAAGTAGACAAACACACGTGCTTTTCCGCATGATTGTATCCCTCTCTTCTACAAGCTACGTAGCATTAAATTAAAGTTAATATACTTTAATGTGACAATAATATATTAGAATGATATCCCATTTAAGTGCTGATTATAATTTGGTAGATTTTTCAGAGTGCGATCAATGTTTAAGATGTATTTGACTGGGACACGGTTGCACAAATTCCTGTTGAACACCTGCCGAAAATCGCACTTGCTGATTAGTCTATACATTTGAGTATTTTGGGAATGCTCTGAGGTGTAAGACGGAATGTTACTGGTCATTTTGGCACCAAAAACCTCTATCTTCCTCTCGAAGACATATTTTAAACCTGAAGTAGGCTATATTTAGAGATGTTTTGTGTGTTTTTTTTGTTTGAGATAGCTAGCCCTGAATGGGGCTGCCCGGGCCTTCCGACATGATTGCTACTCTGGACTTAATCAGATGACCTATGGCCAATCTAACATCATCTTGCCTATAATAAATATATTTACTTACATTTATGTGATTCATAAGTTGATATGTGACATATCGGACCTGAATTTAGGTGAAATACAACTACAATTCACGGCGATATATTTTGCATCAATCTTTGTCGTTGCAAGACATGAGCGACATCTGTGACCCATCTGTACAGAAAGAGTCTCATGTCGGAAAAATACAATATGAGTTAATGGTCCCATTAAATAGCACAGACCTGGAGCTTGAATATTACACCAAGAACATGAAATTATGTTGATCCGGAGCTGAGTTATGATCATTTTAGTGACGCGAATGGGTCAATAGTTCAAAAAAAAAAAGAAATTGGCTTTAAAGTCACAGTCACAGTCAGTAATGTGTTGTGGATTATGTGGGACCACAGGCTGATATACTTGGATTGTTAGCAATATTTTAGTTATTGAATGTCAATGGGGTGTCAATGGTAGCAGATATAGATCTGTCCCACTGATAGTTGAACAAGGAATCTAGATTCTTTAGTTAGAATGTGCATTACGAAGCTCATTGAGGCCCATAACATATGGTGACGTGTTGCCAATGGTCAAAAGTTGGGTGATATGGGTAATATTCCTGCAAAGGGAAGGCAAGCTCTAAAGTTTTTTGTTGACATATCCATAAAAATCATCTCAAATGAGTTTATGTCGACTTTGTCATGGTCATATTACTTCATTGTTATCTCTGTCTTGGAATAATAAATGATAAATACATGATTATAGATAAGAAATAATTATGTACAACGCACAAAACCGAGCAATTGATAATTTAAAATGTTGCGTTTTATTTCAGATGATTTTTTGTTACTTTAAAAATAAATATATTCATACTCGAATAGTACATGATAAAAATTTATGATACTAGGTATATTTAATGAGAGATTTATGTTATTAGTATAATACTGTTACGCATATATGTATTTGCTAGCATATAAAAAATATATGATACTATGGGCACATAATGGCGAACACTAGTTAGAAGTCGGTTACATTCTAGGAGTCCTTCCCCACCAGCAGCAAACAGCTAGGAACTATCACTGACTTTTCCTAATGTTTGCTCATGATAAACTTTCGAAGGCAGCAGTTATTAGCAAAGATTAAACCCACATTCCGAGAAAAACGTATGATAAATGCAATGTTTGATGCCATCATTATGAGTTGACGGTTTACACCAGTAAAACATATTTAAATGAGAAGAGGCATAATGCAGATAGTAGTAGTAGTACTTATATCGTTGGCTGAGTGGTATGCTACACTCGGTCCACATTTATTACACTTTAAATTACTGGGCTTATTAGCAGTGTCCAAGTGAATAGAACAGGACGTTCAGTAAATATGATTCAGCATAAAAGACTTGCATTTAGGGGACAAACATTTATTGAATTATTGCTATATATATATCTATATATATGCTTTTGGAATATATGCTGCAGTTGATTTCAGTTATGACATGACATATTCAGGAACTGGCACCATGCTGCACTAGATAGAACTAGTTTAACCCTTGATACGTCCTCCCCCCACAATTGTTGCTTGATGCCACCTCAGATACTAATCTAAGATGTTGAGCAATTCCAGGCATTACAGAATCTTGGGGGTGATATTGGTGAAATCATCTTTGGCTGAGGGGTATGCTACACTCGGCCCACATTTATTTTACTTTAAATTACTGGGCTTATTAGCAGTGTCTCTGGATAACGGCAATGCTGGTGTTGTATGGTGTCAATTATCCAAGTGAAAAAACTAAGCAGAACTAATTTAACCCTTGATACGTTCTCCCCCACAAATGCTGCTTGATGCCACCTCAGATACTAATCCAAGATGTTGAACAATTCCAGGAATTACATAATATTGGGGGTGATATTGGTGAAATCAAAAGGTGGTTTATCAATTTGTCTTTGCATTGTCTGAGAAAAAAAGGATTATGTGAAGACAACACATTTTTGAGAAACGAAGTTACATGGCTGATGGCATTGTGACAAACACAATTATGGCTGCACCAGATACACTTCTAGGTGTTGTTCAAATTAGATATATTTTTTACAAATTGGCTAAAAATACAAATTAACTTTATTGTCTTTTACCTGTGGATTTATTAAACTTGAAAAAATATAATTATGTCCTCAAAATCGTCTAGTTCCTATTTTATCACTAGGAAAGTTATCATAGGATTAGTTCAAATTAGAGTCGGAAATGTTACGTCTTGGTGAATAGTAAATATATAAAAAAAACAGCACCTGTTGACCTCTAAGGTTCGATTTATTTTGTCAAAAATATCAAAACTCTATATATGTTTCTTTTGGAATGTATTCAATGACACAGTGTGGCAACAGTGGTATTAGAGCTGTTTATAATTATAAAAAAATAAGATTTTGCTAATACAAAGTGGTGAAAAGAATATAACTGAGAATACCTCATACGGACTTTTGATCTCAAGTCCTTAATGCAACATGGTGGGTTTTTTTAAATTTGACATAGTTGTACCAGATGACAGATTTATCATATGTTGTCAGCAGACATTAGCATGCTCATAATCATACAGATGTACAGTAAATGGAAACGTGTGCATACTACGAACTGTGTTTATTTATTTTTTTAATATTGACTTTCAGCGCTCTAAGGGTGGGTCTACGTTTTCTGAAAAAAAAATCTAAACTTCAGATATGTCTCGTCCGGAGTATATTAAAAAAATGTGGCAAGAGTGGAATTATAGCTGCTTGTAGCTATAAGAATGACAACTTTGTTATTACAAGGGCTCGACAAAATGTAGCTAGTGAGAGTACCCCATCTGGACTTTTGACCTCAAAAGTCCCTAATGCAACAAGGTGTGATTTTTTATATTTTGATATAGTGGTACCAGATGACAGATTTATCAAATGAGGTCAGCACAGACATTAGCATCCTTATAATCATACAAATGTACAGAAAACGGAAAGTTACATACTACGAACTGTGTTCAAGTTTTTTTGAAAGATTGACTTTCAGTGCCCTAAGGGTGGGTTTACATTTGATGAAAAAACTCTAAACCTCACATCTGTTTCACCCGGACTATATCCAATGACAAAGTGTAGCCAGAGTAGTATTACCATTGTTTATAACCATAATAATGATGATTATGTTATTACAGGGGTTGAAAAAATGTAACTTGTGAGAGTACCCCATCCGCTCTTTTGACATCATAAGTCCTTCACACAACAAGGTAGAGTTTTTCTAATTTGATATAGTGTTATCAGATGGCCGATGTACCAAATGAAGCCAACAGAAATTAGCATAATCATAATCATAGAAATGTACAGGGAAAGGCAAAACTACATTCTACGAACTGTGTTAATTGTTTTTTTAATATTGACTTCCAGCGCTCTAAAGGTGGATTTATTTTTTGTGAAAAAAATGAAACTCTAATAATTTGTCATCTTATCTTTGATAAAAGAGAAATGTGGACGAAAGTGATTTTCAAATTGTTAATAGCAATTGTAGTTTGGGTTTTTAATAACCTGGGGTTAAAAATATACAGTCTTTGGGGCTCGAGGGTACCCTTGAACATCCCTCATTTTGAAAACTTTGCTGCCACGATCAACGTCTACACCCACCCTATTAATGTTCCAGGGATATTTTCCTGTAGGGCCTAGTCTAAAAATCTAAACTGAGACTAACTACTACTACTACTACTACTACTACTACTACTACTACTACTACTACTACTACTACTACTTCTACTACTACTACTACTACTACTAGTAGTAGTAGTAGTAGTAGTAGTAGTAGTAGTAGTAGCACTACTACTACTACTACTACTACTACTACTACTACTACTACTACTACTACTACTACTACTACTACTTCTACTACTACCACTACTACTACTACTACTAGTAGTAGTAGTAGTAGTAGTAGTAGTAGTAGTACTACTACTACAACTAGTTACTAGTCCTACTACTAAGCCTAGCCTTACAGGATTTAATTTCCAATGCTTACGAAATTCTCAAGTAATTTATATTAAGGTCTCACACAATTAATTAGAGTACTTTAAATGTGAGCGAGGTCGGAAATATCATCATCCCATGTGATCACGATGTGATCACGATCGACATTTGTCGCAAGGCCCGGGCAGCCCGTATACAGGGCTAGCTTTGTGTGTAAACTCTGCTACAGTCTGGCCCAGAATGCACTGCGCATCACATCATGTCAGCCCAAGGGGCCACCCAGAGATAGGCATTACAGTATGTCGCGGCTGAGGCCACGACAATGAGATTGGTACTATTAAATATTCAGTGCCCCCGATTTATAAATTGGAAAAAGGGGGCCAAGGGGCCCATGATATTTTCGGAGGGGGGCATTGGCCTTAGACGATGGGGCATGTGACCCATTATTATTTTAATAGGGGGGGATTTTCCCAACAACAAATAAAACACTTAAGGTTCATTCATATCACCTCATATTCCATATTAAACATTCATCAGGTGTTCATGCTGATAGAAATAGCAAAGATTCAATTTATTGGAACACAAGAAGTAAATTCATTCAATAAACCATGTGGAACTGAACCATATTGGCGGTTATGCTATTATTAAATCCCGAAGAAGCGTTTGCAAGTAGGTTACAAGTATCATCACGTCACCACGCACTCACGTTAATGTGTTAATGTCACTTGTGTCAATCAATTGCGTCAACAATATCGAGTGTTATTGGAGTCGATCACATAGCTTGAGAGCTACTCTTGTCTTTCTCGGGTCCTGTTGGATTTCTTCTTGGGGCAGTGCTATCAACATCCACTGTTGTTGCCGCTATGCCTACACCTAAATCACCTTAAACCGCTAAGCGCGACTGTAGTCGCTTTAATCCGTTTTATTAGCCATTTAAACATCAAGATTTATAAATTGCTTAGTCTTAAATTACAAATTAAACAAATACGAGTTGTTTTTTCTCACTTAAAGTTGTGGGTCAAGGTAGTGAGACACAACTCCAAGTGTGTAAAAATTTAAATTATTTAATTCAGCGGTTTAAGGGCTAATATGTTACTACTATTAGTCACCATGAACAAATCTTCTACAATATTTGCTGTACAAAATAAATTTGTAGGTGTATTATTATTCGTTATATATTAGTCCATTTTTTGAGAATTTTTTTTGCTTTTGATTTTAATGGCACATATAGTCCAAGTCTATATAGACATCTACACCACATTTAAGGTAGAGACTAACCTTTGAAAATACATTGATAAATGCGGATACAACAGGTGTGGTCTCATTTTTGCAGGGAACACCGGCAACTAGATACCCTGACACAAAGTTGGTTTAATGTTGGAAGAGTGTCATAGATGATGGCATAACATTTAACCAGCATTGGGTCAGTGCAAGCCAAAAGGAGGCAGTTACATCAGCGGAGAGGAAGTATATACTTGACTAACAAGTGAGCAAATACGGCCTTTTGGTAGCGCTATGGCACAAAGAGATGGGACACCAGTTAAAAAGCAGTAAATGCCTAGTAGGGTCTATACCAGGGAGCAGATATTGCCTTCTGACATTGCACAGACAGAACAGATAGTAACGGAAGTTAACAACAGATGTTTGCGTGGAAAGTCAACCTAAAAGTTCGTCGAGTCGACAAACTAAAAATTAGACTCTGGTGGCCAAACTGACGTTATATATCTTGATTTTACAAAAGCCTTTGATTCAGTTCCACATCACATCTTAATACATAAACTTCAGACTTTCGGTTTTAATGGAACGCTGCTTAACTGGTTCCATAGTTATCTAAATAATCAATACCAGCGAGTAGGCCTATTAATTCACGGTAGCATGTCTACTAAACTACCTTATAGATCTGGGGTACTCCAAGGGTCAATACTTGACCCATTAATGTTTATATTATATGTAAATGACATTGCGGACAACATTTCAAACCTATATTTCAAAACTCTATATGCTGATGATGCAAAAATTGAAAGAGAAATCAAATCAATGCAGGATTGCGATTTGAATATTTTTACACGTTGGAGTAATATTTGGAAGCTATTTTTTAATGGTACCAAGTGCAAAGTCCTCACAATAGCCAGAACATAATTTTCAATAGGCCTACCATTTAAATAACATTCATCTAGAATCTGTTAAAGAGTTTAATGATCTAGGACTACTAATGAATTCTTCCTTGACCTGGGGAAGTCATATTGCCACAAAGATTAGCAAGGGGAACAGAATGCTTGGCCTGATAAAGCGTACAGTCGGATTCAATGCTCCATATAGAGTCAAATTACACCTCTATTTATATCGTCGCAAAAGTGTAGGCCTATATCAGCTCTGGGCCTACATAATGCATACATCAACTATGGCTCAGACAGCCACAGTCAGAGGAGGTTGGAAGCAGAAATCACGTGACAAAGTCAAAAAGTAGACAAACACACGTGCTTTTCCGCATGATTGTATCCCTCTCTTCTACAAGCTACGTAGCATTAAATTAAAGTTAATATACTTTAATGTGACAATAATATATTAGAATGATATCCCATTTAAGTGCTGATTATAATTTGGTAGATTTTTCAGAGTGCGATCAATGTTTAAGATGTATTTGACTGGGACACGGTTGCACAAATTCCTGTTGAACACCTGCCGAAAATCGCACTTGCTGATTAGTCTATACATTTGAGTATTTTGGGAATGCTCTGAGGTGTAAGACGGAATGTTACTGGTCATTTTGGCACCAAAAACCTCTATCTTCCTCTCGAAGACATATTTTAAACCTGAAGTAGGCTATATTTAGAGATGTTTTGTGTGTTTTTTTTGTTTGAGATAGCTAGCCCTGAATGGGGCTGCCCGGGCCTTCCGACATGATTGCTACTCTGGACTTAATCAGATGACCTATGGCCAATCTAACATCATCTTGCCTATAATAAATATATTTACTTACATTTATGTGATTCATAAGTTGATATGTGACATATCGGACCTGAATTTAGGTGAAATACAACTACAATTCACGGCGATATATTTTGCATCAATCTTTGTCGTTGCAAGACATGAGCGACATCTGTGACCCATCTGTACAGAAAGAGTCTCATGTCGGAAAAATACAATATGAGTTAATGGTCCCATTAAATAGCACAGACCTGGAGCTTGAATATTACACCAAGAACATGAAATTATGTTGATCCGGAGCTGAGTTATGATCATTTTAGTGACGCGAATGGGTCAATAGTTCAAAAAAAAAAAAAAAATTGGCTTTAAAGTCATGGCAAAAATGTGATTGTAAGTTCTCTATAGTATAAAAAAATAGTTTCTTATGGCCAAACAAGATTTTTCTGCCAAACCTGGAAATTTTGTTTATAGGCCCCCTATAGTTTTTAACGATTGATTTTCATAGCCCAGGATCTCTACTCTCAGAATCTGCCGGGTGGACTTTGGTTAATTTTCAGCGTTTTTTAAAAATGGGTAAAATCCAAGATGGCTTTAAAGCATCGAAATTTGACAAAAAAAAACAAAATTAGCTATTATTAGCCCATACCATGCATATTGCCCATTTTCTCATATTTTCTGCATATTGCCCATTTGTACGGAGCCGACATGCGACTCATTTCAGGTAATGATGAAACCCGAAAGCAAGTCAATTGCCGAAAGCAAGCGAAAGCAAGATCCCCGCACCGAAAGCAAGCGTTTATAGGCAGAATTCAAAACTTAAACCTTACTTTTATATTGATTTTTCATGCGCATATATCGTTAGTAAATAATGTATATTCAAATAAATATTTAGATCGGTATTTACCGAAAAAAATATATAATAACTATTACCAGGTGATTACCGGCGACGAAAGCAAGATCCTCGCACCGAAAGCAAGCCTATAGCCTAGGCTATACAGGCACAATTCAGGTGATAATCATAGGCTAATATTTCTTATTTTTCTATTGATTTATTGTGTGTACATATCGTTAAAAATGATATAGATTAAAGCATATTTGGCTCGGTAATTCGAGAAAAAATATAAAGTATAATAACTATTACCGGCCACAAAAGCAGGATCCTACTACGTACAGTAAGCAAACCAGTGGCATGTGTATAAACAACACCTGGGGCTGGGTGACGAAAGCAAGATCCCCACCGAAAGCCAATCTATACAGGTAAAATTCAGTAGTTAATCATAATATCTCTGAGGATTTACAACCACTGAAATTATGTGGTAAATAATTAATCGATTACTTGGCAAAATGTTGTGTTGTTTTCAACATAGATATAGAGATATCCATGGTTTTAAATACTATCATCGACGAAAGCAAGATCTATCCTCCATCGACAGCATTTTTATAAATCGGTAGAATTCGGAAAGTAACATTATAAAAGTATTTTTCACATTTATCAGCATGGCATTGATTATGATAAAGACATGTTTCTTAAATATTTCAGAAAACGAAAGCAAGATCCTTCCCCTGAAAACAACACCTGGGGCTGGGTGACGAAAGCAAGATCCTAGCCCGTCACCGAAAGCAAGAAAGTGGCGTGTGTATGGGTGGACGACTAAAGCAAGAACACCCCCTCCCCCCTCCATCTGATTCTCTGAAGTTGAAGCTTTTAAAAGAATTAATTTTTTTATATATTGGAATTAACACATAGGCTATTATGACACGTGTTGTGATTTACCGTGACAAAAGCTAAATCCAAGTTAAAGTTGCTCATAAAAAATCATTGTTATTTTTTAAACTACAGGAATACAAAATCCCCCCCCCCCCCCACTACAAACAAACAACATGGAAATACGGCAAATAAAAATATCTATATTAAATATAGCCTACCAGACAGACAGACAGACAGACAGATATTTTATTGATAGAAAAGAAAAGTCATTACAGACTTATTTGTCATAGAAATGAAAGAGATATATGTACATGTATATACAAGATTGTTAGTTTGTTAAAATCATATGATAATATACATGGTATGACATACACAGCTAAAATCATGTTAAGGGGCATTGCCAAAATAAAAACTGGGTATTTCGATAATATAAATGACTACTACTAAAAATGAAATAAAAGGCATTGCCAAGATAACATAGAGGTCTATCATTTTGTTTCCCGCACCAAAACCAGAGATAAAATAGCTACTACGTATGACATACTAATTATATATAGTAGCAAAAAAGACACTCTGGAAAGCGTAGAAACCTAAAATATATACAAGTGCATGATTATGCTACAGTAACTGGAGTATGCAATAAGCCAATGGTAAAAATTATATGGTATTTTTTAAAATTAAATATAATATCATGCAAGCAGAGATATTATAATAACGAGATATGCCACTCTCATTGGCTGTATACTTGACAGTACTAAACCGGAAGTGTTACTACATGGGCGAGCCAGATGCCGGTTTGGAGGAGTACATTTCCCAAACACAGCCTAAAAAAACTACATGTTATAGAGAGGCCGTGTCGGTACCGGTTCAGAAAACAGGCCAAAATAAACATTACAATGGATGACAACATTACTATCACCTCATTTTATTGAAATAAATGTTTAATAAACAAATTCACATTGAAAATTATACTTATAACGTCGTATTTTATGAAGTAAAATAGCAAAACTGTACAAGTAACCGACTCGCCGATTGCCGCCGATTGTTTGTCAACCGATGGATGAGTGAAGAGTGACAGCACATTTGAGCGAACCGTCGGTAACAGTGACAGACAGCTAGAAGTTGTACGCTGTCAAACGGGCAAGTGACAGTCGGAAAAATCAATAATATGGATGATATAATCTAACAGTTAGTCTACTACTTTATAATAAAAAAATATTGCCACTAAATTTGAGGCTAATTCTAGTAATTGGATCTTCCGATTTCATGAAATTGTCAACAGGGAGTGACAGTGACAACAGCTAACGTGACTGTAGCTGGGGACTTTAGGCCTATAGGCCCTACGGGAGAGGGAGGGAAGTTGGGCCACGAGGCAACTATGGGCATTGGGCATGTAGACTAGGGGGCCTATAGACCTAGTTTTGCGAATTTTTGATGTGTATTTCAAGATATAGACTAGACCTAGGCCTAATTTAACTTGAGACCAATTTTGACACATCTACAGGTAGACTAGTCTATCTTTTCTAATAGGTTATAATGAGTCCATAATTCTAAAATGAATTAGGGTCTAGGTCCTACTGACATCAGACAAGGTGGTTCACAGGGTTCAATTTATATAACTAATATATAGGCCCTACGGATGCATGTGCCCGTAAAAAAAAATATTAGGGGCGCATGCACGTACTATTTGTTTTTCTATTTTTTCAATATTTTGACTTTTTTCCCAAATTTAGTTACGTGAAGATATATAGGGCTTACTGTAGCCGTGTCGTCCTCTCCGAAGCCTGTTTCAGGCACTGGGGCTATATATAACTGCACATGAATAAAGTGTTGATATCCCTCTTGCGCATCGCGACCAAACACCTGAAACTTGAGTGCACAACACCCCTAAACAAAAAGATTTAATTGGCCTGGATCAACCCCCCCTTGATCCTGCCTTACCCTCCCATTTGATAAAAAAGTAATCCAGACAGAAGTTACAGAAAAAAAATAATAATTTGCCTTCACCCCCTACTTTTTTGTTCAAATTTGTTTTGAACCACCCACAGCCCCCCTGGCAAAAAAATTGGCCTTGTCCTTCCCCGCCGGTAAATAAACGTTCACAGAGGCTACTGCGTCAAATGAAAAAAAAACCTAAAAATAAACATTTGTTAAAACCCCCATGTGCCCACCCTGCCTGAATTTTTTTAATTGGCCTGTACTATCCCCCCTTCCTGCCTTATCCTCACATTTGAAAAAAAGTAATCCGGGCTGAGGTTATAGAAAAAAAAAATTTGCCTTGACCCCCCCCCCCCTATTTTTGTGTTCAAATTTGTTTTGAACCCCCCACTCCCACAGCCCCCCATGGCAAGAAAATGAAAATGGACTTGACCCCCAACCCCTCAGTCTGACCCTCCCCGCCCGTAAATAAATGTAATCCACAGAGGCTACTGCAATAAAAGAAAAAAAGACACTTAAAATAAATATTTGTTAAAACCCTCCATCTGCCCACCCTGCCTGAATTTTTTTAATTGACATGGATCATTCCCCCTTCCTGTCTTACCATCCCATTCAAAAAAAATAATCCGGACGGACAGACAAACAGTCAGCCGGACAGACAGACGGACAACCCGACTACATAATGCCTCTGGCCGCAGGATGCCTCCGGCCGCAGGCTGGCGGAGGCATAAAATACACCATAACTACTATAAAAATGAGAAAAAGTCTAACTTAAACTTTTTATTGACAATGGGCACTCAAGATTCACTTGAGTAAAATAGACTATCAATTTGTGCCATGAAACATTTTATTGTAGCACTATTTTATGTTATCAAATATTTTCTTTAAATCTAATTCAACCTTGACAATCTCAACATGAAAATTGATAAGCAACACAACTGACATTCTAAAGTCAGCAAGAAATATCTCATTTCACCAAATACCTTTAACTTGTTTAAGCAAATATAAAGTGTCTTATGTATAATTATTAAATATAATCAAGAATGTGTTTGTATATTCTTGATATAATATGTCAGGTTATCCAAATTGAAGTGGATTATATAATTTCAGGTAAATGATGCATTTGTGATACCACAGTCCTTCATGGGTTATATAAGTCATTATTTACAGTAGAGCATGCTATGAGCAGCCACTTTTATGAGCAGCCAACCTCCTATGGGAGGCCACTAGGTCATTCCTCAAAATGATCCTTATCAATGAGCTTGTGGGAGAAATTTGTCATCATCTTCCTGGAAACCATATGCATTGCACTGATGGATGCACAGATGTCCACAATTTCTTTTCTTCCTACAAAGAAATTGATATAAATACAAAACCAATACAATTTTTTTCATGTACATACAGTAATAAAAAAAAATTATGACAGTGTAATAGTACATACATGTATATAATCATAAGGGAATGACCATTTTATTTCCTGGGGGAATTATGAAGGGCTAAGTTTATTTTTACACACACCATTTGAAACCAGATTTGTTTCTCAAGAATTTAAAGTCAGCGTTAACAAATGCATAAATAATTTATTGGGTGATATTTGTGCACTTTTATTCCTCCAAATTATACAAAGCCATTTAAGTAGCAATCATGCCGTACAATATTTTATATTTTACTTCAAGCATTGTCATGATTACCTTTTCATGAAAAATGATAAATGGACATGTTCCCTCTTTTAAGAGGTAAATCAATATCTTTTGAAAGTTATTCAAGCAATTGTCACGCACAAACAGGTTGTGCCAATTTATTTTCTCAGCCAAAAGTGGCACCAGATTTAACCCTGGTGCTGCTGAATTGTTTGTGAGTATTTTCAATTCATTTGAAGCTGGAATTGCTAACACAATATACAGCTTCAAATGAAATGGAAGAAAAATAATATTATCTATGAAAAATAGGCATCTCCCAAACTGAATTATTTGAATAACTGAGCAGATACCAAAATATATGTTACAAATTTGTTTGGTATTTTCCTTTAATACTCTAAAATTTGCTTGAAAACTTATAAATACAGTCTTAACAGCACAAGGGTTAATTATATTTTACAAAAAATCTCCCTGCATAATTAAAATGTTGATTAAAATGTCTTTATATAAGGAGGGCGGAGGGGGAGGGGGGGGGGTTGTCAAGTATTTCTATCTAGAATGTCAAGTAGGCCCTACATGTTACATTTCTCTAATTTCCATTAGAATAATAGCGAAGGTAAATCTCAGCTTTTCTAATTATTGCATTGCATTATTATTGAATGTCCGACAAGACTTATTATTATTATTTCAATTTTACGAGCCAATGCCCGGTCCTAGCCTACCTCACATAATAGATATCCTAATTATTGGGTAGATCAGATGATCATTAAAAAGCAGTATTTTTATTTTGGCTTCCTGATATGAACAAATGATGTAAACATGTCCATAGACTAGAAATGTTGCGCATTTACCAGTTGAGCAGATCTAAAGACAAAATTTGTGTATTTCGTATTTTGGACATGTCCATGCACATCCGAAATAGGAAATCTGGAGTTTTGTCTTTATATCTTGCTTTACCATGTTTACCCTGTTTACATACAAAAGACTTTTTTGCATGTCTGAAATAAGAAATTGGGAATTTTGTCTTAATATTTCGCTTAACTGGTAAATGCGCTAGACCACACACAAATTTAAAAACTTACACAATTCTAGTCTATGGACATGTCCACTTTATATGGCCATATTAAAATGCGTAAATTAAAATACTGTTTTTTTTTAAAGATTTTAGCCTGATTGTGTCGTTTTCACTTTGCAGGCCCTACCTTGTAATCATAGTCTAGTCTCTAAATTTTCCAACTTTATGACCAACACAGTCACACCATAAACCTTCAATTTATGTCATTTTGGGGTTAGGGATATAGGTACCCTATCCAAATCAAGTCAAAATAATAGACTAGGCGTATGATATTTATAAATTATATTTGCTATTTAAATTGCATGATAGGATGAGGTCAATTTTTTTTGGTCAAATCGAAAGCCAGAATATCTTTTCAGAAAATCTTCCAAGCCTTTCGCCCACGATATTATTGTGAATTTCAGGATTGTCACTGGGGAGGGGTGGGGGATTTTCAATTTCAAGAACCTCCCTTAACTTTCGTTGGAAATATAGCCTACTTTTTGTCATTATAAATTTTATAATTTCGAAGTTATGAACCATCCTCGGACTTGTCACAATGGAAGTACAGTACCCCGGTATGTTTACATGAAATAATATTAGCCCAAAAACACCCTTTTCAAAAGTCTGATGATCCTGGGCATGAATCAGTGAATGGGAAAAAGGCTAGGCCTAGACTAGAATCACTAGCCTATTTAACAGACAATGTTCACAGACAACTGAACTGGCCAATTTCGAGGCCTATTATCAATGGTAGACTAATGACTTCTAGGCCTAGACTAGTAATTAAGTAACGGAAGCGAAGTAGAAGTGGTCCGGCTGTGATACAGGCCTGTTCTGGGGGGGGTCAGAGGGCATGCTCCCCCTGGAAAATTTTGAAGAAATGAGTTTTTTTACTGAAAAGTAGTCCGGCCAACGTCTTGCTTTGCTACTCACTGAGCTAGACGGGGGGGCTGTCTGGCACTGCACGCTTCACTGAATCAGCACTGCCATGGAGTAGGTACCGTAAGTGACCATCTGACACACACAGTAACCACTGGTTACTGGTAGGCTAACAGTAGGCTAACAGTACACTGATACTGTGACACTGTCACTGACAGGCGACCACGTCACTCATCAGTTATGTCGCTTAAATTAATCGTGACGATGTAGACTACATATATTCTACCAACAAATATGTACAGAGATATCCTACAAATATAATTTGGTGGATTTTATTTTAATAAACTTTACTTTTTATCAAAAAAAAAGTATTTTATTCACACAGGCCAAAATACCGATCGCCATTTCTGTACATTATCGCCCACATTGATGGCATCGGTAGGGTGGATGTTTAAATCGTTTTCTGTGTATTATTTTGATAAAATATAATAATTATGTATCACTTACCTTTCTACGAAACTACAAAAGATAAATGAACTCAAATCTGGAACATTTTCCGGATTGTTGGATCAACCAGCGCGCACACAAAACTCGATGTGGTTGTGTTGTTTACAGTCATTGTTCCGGTCGACTTGACAGGTGCTTCACAGTAATATTACTCCTAGGCGGCCAGGTGGCGCTCCCACCCATTGCGGTAACGGAAGTAGCACTCAGTGGCATATCTCGTTATTATAATATCTCTGATGCAAGTACAATAAATATGGCATAAACAGGTAGCTCCGTGTCATGTGACCATGCAAGCACAGTCGCTATGAGCGCGGAGATTCCCTGAGATTGACTAGTGGTGCAAACTTAACGACGTAATAACAGTAGTAATGGCGGTTAAAAATTATTTGTGCAATTCACACAGGACATGGCCCTCGCACAAAAACATTAAGCCTTTTTATAATTCACTATATTGTTTAATTTATACTGTTTCAATCACGACCTAGTTAGAACCACATACTCAGGAGTTACAATCGAAGATAAACATTCCCGACCTCACGGAGAAAATCAGTTGACTTAGGAACTCTGAAATCCTCCATAAGGCCCCACCTCGTCTGATAACAAAGGCGACAGAAACGTCCCTAACCGGCCCCAAAAGCCAAATAATAAGATCCGAGAGCAACAACCGTCTTGATATGTGGTAATACCCAAGTCAGATCATGAGGGCATGATAATATGAATAATATAGCGACAGGTGACAGATTTATTATACTCAGTAGTTTTAGCCCTTAATTTGTTTAAAGGGACTGGCCCAGGCTAAAATCATCAAAAAATCGGTGATTTTATTTCGGGTTCCTAATATGACCATATGATGTAAACATGTACATAGACTAGAACTGCAAATTTTTATAATTTTTGTGCTGCGCATTCATCAGTTAGACTAGATATAGAGACAAAATTCCCGCATTTCCAATTTTTGACATGGTTGTCAATAATTCGAAATCAGGAATTTCGTCTCTATATCTAGCCTAACTGGTGAATGCGCAGCACAAAAATTATAAAAATTTGCAGTTCTAGTCTATGTACATGTTTACATCATATGGTCATATTAGGAACCCGAAATAAAATCACCGATTTTTTTATGATTTTAGCGTGGGCCAGTCCCTTTAAAGCAATCATAAATAAATTGCGCTAGTGACTTCACCACTGTTATGTCTCTAGATGTCATAATTCCTAGAAACATTTCATTTGTCGGTTGTATATTGATAATTGCGGCTACAGAATCATACAAGATTTCGCGTTCATTCTTCATAGCGCAACAGTGGAGAAGAAGATGTATTTCATCGTCAATTTCGTTTAATTGACACCTTGTGCATATTCGCTGATTTTTTGGAGTGATTGGATTATTGAATCGTCCTCTTTCTATATTTAGATCATGTGAGCTCATTCGATATCTCGCCATTGCTGTTATGAGGTGGTTCCCCCTTATGTGCAAGATATATGGTTCAACACAGAAATATTTTTTTACTAATGCATATGTGCGCAGCTTACTCGAGCTCTCAATATCTTTTCTCCACTGCTGTGTAAATATTCTAACTATTGATTCTTTAAATGAAAGCATGAATTTATTTGTATCCCCAATTTTCTGTGATTCCCAAGTTTGATCAAGCCCGGTTCGTTTGAGGACAGAGCGAATACGGGAACACCAGTTCGTGAAGCCAATGGCATCTAGCTCAAGTAGCATATTGTAGGCATTTCTGACTGGATGGCTCCGAGATAATTTTAGAATTCTACACCAATATTTTACAGCTTTTATGTGTTGCCGGATGATCAGTGGAAATCGACCCGTGTCCCCATATATTGCAGGAGTAGGTGTTTGCTTTCTAACGCCAAGTGTGGATTTAATAAATTTTAGATGGATTTTTTCCAGATCGTTAACATCATCGCCTGTATACCATATATCACTTCCATATTCTAGTATGGGCAATATTTGGCAATCAAATACCTTGAACGCAATAGTGGGTGACAATTTACCGACCACAGGACGGGACTGTTTACGTAGAGCAAAGATTGCTTTCCCAGCTTGGGAAGCAAGATGAGAAAAAGTTTCTTTTAACACGTTATTAGCGGACTTGGTGCTATACACTACACCAAGGTATTTATATTGTTCAGCCTTTTCTATAATGTTATCACCATAGTGGAAGCTTCCGCATACTGTTGTGTAACGTTCATTAAAGATAAGAACTTTTGTTTTAGGAATGCTAACTATGATATGCCATAGGGAAGCATATGAATACAAGGCAGTTAGCTGTTTTTGTAATCCCTCGGCAGATTCTGAAAAAAAGACAAGGTCATCTGCAAATAACAGATATACCATTAGTAAGGTGTCCACAGCGATACCTTGATCTTGGTCAAATGATGCGGATATGTCTTGTAAAAATTCCGTGAAAAGTTTGGGACTGAGCATACTGCCTTGTAGAACCCCAAATTCGCTTTTTAATATGTCACTGATACGCGAGTCCCATTTTACAAGGCACTCTGCTTTAGAAAACATGCTTTTTATTATGTTTAGCAAATTGCCGTCTATTCCCCTGTTCAATAATTTGAACTATAATGCTGTTCTATGAATAAAGTCAAATGCTTTTGTGAAATCGACAAAGCATGTATACAGGGGTTTAGAAAGACACCTTTGTTTATCTATGATGGCACATAGTATGAATATATTGTCCGTAGTTCGCGAATTGGTTTTAAAACCAGCTTGATAGGGATCATTATCATTACATACTTCGTTTTTAAATGAGAGTCTGTTATTAAGTATAGATTCAAATAGTTTCCCAATACACGGCATGACTGTGATTTTTCTGTAATTATCTGGAACGCCATGGTCCCCCTTTTTGTGGACCGGGTGGATTATACCGGTAGCCCATCTAGATGGATATTCTCCATTGGTAAGAATGGTATTGAACAACAATTCTAATGCTGGCAAGAGCTCATTACATCCATATTTGTAAAATTCGGCCGAAATACCATCTACACCCGCTGCTTTCTTGCATTTTAACTTTTGAATCGCCTTTTTAATTTCTTCCGCAGTTATGGGACTGTTTAGGAACTGTGTCATATTGGATTTATCGTGCTCTACATTATGTTGGAATGACGTAACTTGCTTTATAATATTATTCATGTGTTCATAGTCAAAATAATCCACATGGGGTGGGTAGACTTGTTGTTCAAAATAGTTCACAAAGTCTTCCAAGGTAGGCCCTGTAGTGACATTTTTAGGATTTAAGGATTTCCAGAATTTCCAGTAAGAATTAGGATCTTCTGTTCTCATATTTTCCAGCTCACTAAGTTTGGCTTGCTGGTATTGTCTTTTCTTTCTTTGGATTAATTGCTTATATTGTCGTAACAGTATATTACATTCGTCTTGCTGTGCGTTAAAGTCTCTATGCTTAGCGATATTGTTAACAACATACTTCAAGGATTTACATTCTTTATCATACCAAGGGTTAGAGGGGAAATTATTTTGCGTGCACTTCCTTTCCTTCGAAATATGTTTCCTTGCTGGGAATAATGGCGAAATTACAATTTCTAGCATACCATTGAACATGTCACATAGAGTGTCAGTATTACACCCCTCGGTGGCGGCACACAGCATTTCCTCAAATGCATGACATGCCTGCTCATTCCGTAGAGCTATTTGATATTCTTCCCTTTTCTCGTCTTGCCATATAAAAACATTAGACCGAGATGATGTGTCATTTACACAGGTGTCTATTTTTAAGGGGTTGCAATCGAGTTTAGTGTTGGAAATATTGAATTGTATGGGACAATGATCTGATTCTACCAATTTCGGTAGAACGTCAAATTTGCTGATTATGTTATTTTCATTAAAGATCAGATAGTCTATTGTGCTTGAACCATTTGGAGAGTAGTATGTATAGCGGCCTATACCATTATCATTAAACATGCGCCCATTGGCTATTTTGAAACCTGTGTTTATACAAAAATTTAGTAAAAGTTGACCATATTTGTTACTGACTATATCTTCATTAGAACGTTCACTTGGAACATTTGCATTGATATCTGTTACCCCCGATTCATAGTCTGGAGCCTGACCAGTACGACTATTAAAGTCACCACATAATAGGATGTGATGCATTTCAATATATCTAGCCACTTCCTCTTCTAGCATAGTAAAATAATCATTTCTTACAGCGACATATGATGAGTTTTCTGGTGGTATATAGGCACAGCCAATTTTAATGTTTTTCTGACAACAGTCTGTGGCTAATGTCAACCATACCAAATAGTCGTAGGTATGATCTATCCTAGTTAAATTTGCATATTTATTTGAAATAAGTATGCCAATACCACCAGAAGCTCTACAGGCATTTTTATGTTTATGTTTTCTATTCACATGATGGAATTTATAACCAGGTATTGCCAATGTAAAATCGTTCCCTTTCATTGTTTCTATAAAAAATATTATATCGTAGTTTCGGATAAATGCCACAAGATCAGGGTCTGTCATTTTGTTTCCTAAACCATTAATGTTCCATGACAGTACACGTATATTTCTGTCCTGATCATTATTAATTACTCTATTTACATCGGCTATGTCCGTGTGATGATTGTTCTGATGGGAAAACACTGACCATTAGCAGAGTGATTGTTGAGCACTTCAGCCATGGCAGAAGTCAGTTTTTGCTGTCCTTCCTCATTTAAGTGGATCCCACCCCGATAAAGATGGATTTTGTTTATGGGAGTGGGCAAATAGTCGGCGTTGAACAATTTTACACATATTTCACGTATGTGGCAATTTATGTCGTGAATGTCGGCATTATATTTCTTCTGGCTCCTAGGGGGGATTTCAGCCACGTAGAAATGTGTATTTTTGAATCCCTCCATTTTTTCAGCTAATTTGTTAATGTCCTCCTTTATCTTGTTTATTGGTCCACTAATATCGTTTGTACCGAGGTGGAGGACAACTGCATCGGTGTCCTCACATATATATCCTTTTAATCGAGGAATCAAGTGTCCTATTCTTATTCCAGATGTTTTATATACACAGACGGCATCTCGGTTATCAAGTTTCGGTTTTAGTTGTTTGGCTAGTCCGCGCATATTAGAGTCACCAATGACACACTTTTTTTTATTAGACTTGACGGGAATCTGTCTGGTCAAGTTTGTATTATTGTTATTGGCGGATAGTCTATTGATCGTGTTAATAGATTGTGTTTTATCTCTGCTGCTGTTGCTGCTGCTACTACTGCTGCTACTGTTGCTGCTGCTATTGTTGCTGCTGCTAGTACTAGTGATACTGCTGCATTCTGTAGGGCTACTACTACTTAAACTACTATTATGCCGATCTTTGTTGCCATTTTGGTTATTCCCATCACTTTTATTTGGTTGTCTTTTATTCAGTTGTGTGACTTTTTTAGCTGGGTATTTATGGCTGGTTTGTTTTTTCAGTTTCTTATTTTCTCTCACTTTTTTACTTTTCGTCATTTTATTTTGAGAACCAATCGAACCAAAATAACTAATGACTTCTGTGCGAGTTTTTATCCTATTCTTTGTTTTTTGGGCACCCACAGTTTCCCATTCATTGCCGTTGTCATCAGTGTCATTATCAATGGGGATCACTTTTATTTCTTTCTGATTAGGCCTATTCTGTTTGGTTTTCTCAAACTTTTGTTCGAGACGATCGATTTCTTTGCGCATCTTTATTTTTTCTGTCATCAGGCTATCACGTCCTTTGAGAAGTTTAACATTTTCTTTCCTCTGCTTCATACTTTGTTGGCGTAGGCACTACCATTAAGATCTGGCCTACTGTGAAACTCGCTGGATATTCTATTATAGGCCATATATAGGCTACTATCGTCATCCGAGACCGTCAAATACTACCCAGCGCCTTTTAAAAATACGGTAATGATTATTTTACAATCTGTTGATTATCATTTGCGTTTGTGACAAGCAATATCTATTTTTTGGCAACTCATGCATGATATGCGCCACGCATTTACGCGTGACAAACACGTCAAGCAGTAGCTGCCATCACTTTGTGACCAATTGAGCGATTACAGTGTTGTGATACCATTTGAGAGAGGGGTGTGTCACTTCGATGACGTAACACTAAGTAGCCTATTGTTATGTCTGAACGCACCTTTCTCAACCCAGGAGGTTTAAAGCACTAACACGAATAATCTATTATACATATAGTATACTAACACACAAAGAACAATAAACAAGTATAAAAAACAAGACAAACAAAAGCAATTCATAGTAATCTTTTAATAACAGCAATGTGCCATGCTAGCACAACATGAATGTTATATAATATACATTCAATATACATTAATGTGAATCATTATAGTACATTATAGTACAGCTTTATCCGAAGATAGTCTTTAGGGCGCACCCTTTGTCAACGACACACAATGACGTGCCTATTTCTTGTGTTTTTTTGTTGTTGGCAGGGTTCGTAATAGTGGTTGTCCGGTTGTCCAAGACAACCAAAAATCGTCACGGACAACCAAATATGAATCTTTAAAACACTTGAGTTGTAAACCCAGAAACAATTTTGCCACTGAACACGCTGATATACGCCGTACCGTCACACTCGGCACACAGCAGAGTAGGGTCAATGAATATCAGAGACAGAGTTAACTTGAATCATGTCTGCTTTCATGTGCATCTGACTGTTGACAATGCCGTCTGGTAGAAACAAAGTATTTTAATTTTAGGACTAAAAAGAACAATTAGCTTTCTTGACAAAAAGCTTAACATGCAACATTTGCAATGAATCAGTGCTAAAGCCACATGTAAACTTGTATTCATTGATATCGCAATGCCCACCCATATTCCTCTATAGTCAGTGGGGAATCCCCAGGTTTCCTTTATCATCTTCTCTCCCCTTCCCTGTCATTATGACTTGTGTGTTAGACTTGCATGTAGGCCCCTATGTCTTGATAATCAACGTTTGACAGGCGGAATCCCCCCAAAAAAGGAACAGCCATGCATGTGGTAAACAATTGCTGTACCGGTACATTCATAAGGTAGGTATGATTGATCGAGAGATACTCATCTGCATCTACATTGGTCCGATGTCGTCTGTATTGACCCAACGCTGGGCCAGTTTCTCACAACAGTGTAGGTCTATCTATGTCAACGGTGCCGCCGTTATCGCGTCAAATATAGCACTGCTAAGAATCAAAGCTACCTTTTGAAGACTGCAGTCATGTAGGCCTAGTTTGAATACATTAAGCGATCTATATTAGGTTACGTAATTGTTTTACAAACATATAGGCCTACATAATAATAATAAATGACACTAATTTACTGCACAAACAAAAAAATGTATAATAAAAATTAGCTCAAAGTCTGATAACGCTGCCAAAATTTTAAGGTCATAAGACGTGTTAAACAGAAAGTTGGTCGGCACGGATCGATAACAATTTAGGACCTAGGCACTAAAACTGATCCGTACAGAAAAGTAATCTGTTGATGGCAAAATATCATTATTTCCAGGATTAGGCTCAGCTAGGAGCCGCCCTAAGCAAGGGCATGCGGACAACCATAAAATCGGGCAGACAACCACTTTTTGAGAACGTAGTTGTCCGTTGGACAACCAGACGTCCAGCCCTTATTACAAACCCTGGTTGGTGTGTGTTTTTTTTGTTGTAGCTGTGCGTTTTCGTTGTCTCTGTTCTGTTTTTTTGCCGTCCGAGGCCGATCTTAAAATTGCTGTTGTGCCGTCTGTTGAAATTACTGTTCTTCCTTGGTGCAGTCTCTTTTCTTTCATGAATGTGTCTCTGTGCGATTGGCGTTGTTTTTCTGTCATGTTTGTCCATGTTGATTGTGTGATTTTGTAGTGGGAGTATTCTGGTGCTAATACATAATTACCTAGACCAAGAAAAGCTCTGTCCATTTCCCTGTACTGCATTTTTACCAAATTGTGAATTTCGTCTACTAATTCTGTGACTGGTTTGGGCTTCCAATTTATAGATTGTTTAAGGACGTGATTAATTGACTCAGAGTTGTTGTTGGTCCAGTTCATGTCTATGTTTGCATGTGTGCTGATGTCTATGTTCTCTTTGATCATTGCTGCTAAGTTGTTGAAGTAATGTGTAAATGATGGTGTGTGTTGTTGAATGAAATCTGAAATTTCGCATTTTCTAATATCAAAAACTAAATCATTTGAAGACGAAGATAAGCCTCCGGAGCCGGAAATTTTGTGGATTATCTCTTTTTGAATTTGTTCTGTACTTATCCTAAGATTACGCGCTGTGTTTTCTTTTAAGTGTCTGGTGCAAGTTAATAGTTTAGAAGTGGGAAAACAGTGTTTTATTGCATTTCGCATCGCTGTTTCTTCATCGGTGCCGAAAATTGGTGGCGAGACAGTATCACTAAGCTCATTTGACAGAATGCTGAAGAATTCATTGAAATTTTTGCGAGTCGAATTGCCGTGGATAAGAATGGGGCCGATAAAAATTGAGTGGTCGTTGGTAGACTGGCGTAATAGTGAGAGGTTTATGAAAGTAGTAGCCGTGACGTGGAAGTTTGTCAAGTTGAACGTTTTATCAATTCCGATAACTGTATTTTTAGCAACTGAGCCAGAAAAGCAAAATCTAGATAAGTCTTCAATTTGCTCTTTCAAAAATAGCGTCACTGAAGGGATACTACCTTTAAGTGTGGATATACATTGTAAAAATGGATTGTCATGTATGGCATTTCTCAGATGTTGGAAGTGATCTGCTACGTTTTTACTATGTCCGCATGTTGTGTGGGCAGTTTTTTTTTCTCATAAGCTAGTTTATTGTTCTAGTATATAAGTGGGCGTTTGGTTTTGTGGTGTGACCGTGGGGGATGTGGCCAGGAATGTTGCCCGTGTATTCGGCTACTGCTAAATTGCCATCAAGAGAGCATGACTTGACCCAGGTGACAACGCGTTTGTATGTTTTGTCTGCTTTTAATTTGTTGTAAATTCTGTGTACCTCAACTATGCATTTTCACTTGGCGGGTCACATTATTATGTATTTTTCATGTTACGAATACTAATTATTATAGACAGCTCACCTTCCTAATGCTTTTCTGACATCATATTCTCCTCCAGTATGAGTACATCGGCGGCACAGAAAGTTGGTCTCTTCGGGTGATTTGTCCCATGAATCGAAGGTGCTTATAGACATAGGGACGCACCAAGCATGTACCCACAATTTACAGTTACCACAAAATATAGAGGACTCTGTCTCTTGCACATATTTTGGGCAATCCAAGCACGGATAAGAAGTCTGAACAGTTGACATTGTGATGTGTATATAGTATAGAAATCATAAGTTATGATGACCAAGCTTTTTTTTGATTGATGGAACCCTAGCGCCGAAAGCGCTGAGAGTAGTTTTAAGACAATCGGGGCTTCCTATAAATAGTAGTCCCCATATAGCCAACCATTACATGTTTGTGTTTAATTTCATAACTCTACTTTTACTCAGATATTGTTGTCACATATAGTGTCGTCCGTTGTCCGTTGTTGTCGTCGTCCAGCTTGTAAAATGTAGTTAATTCAGCATTTTTTCCAACTGTTAGCATTTAATAGGTTTTTTTTTTATTACAACCTATAGCCTACTTCTGATAAATGCTGAAAATTGGCGAGTTTGTCATAATGTCTCATTGCTCTGAAAAAAGTGAGATTCTTTGGTGTTACCTTTCAATCTCGGTCATTACGTCATCAAATACCAAGTCTGTCAATGTATTCGCTTCAGCGTCATTTGGAGTTACCGGTAATAGCTTTAATAGAATCGTTAGCCCCCGAGCCCCCGACCAAGCTCATTTCCCCCCTCGTATTTAAGGCATGATCCTTCAAAAGGTGTGATTACTCACCTTAAGTGAAAGGCCCTGGAATCTGAAAGGTGTGTCCTGGCGCGATCCATGCAGCGCGAGGTGTTATGGAGGTCAATGTGATTATATATCTGCACACCTACCTTTAACATGCATACTCTTTTAACCCTTAAAGCGCTGAATTACTTTAAAAACACATCGCAACCAAATGGGGTTGTTTCAATTTGAAATCATCATAACTCTCTTAGCTCTTTCCGATTCATTTGAATACCTATGTTATGGGTCTACGGTCATTACAAATAGTGTTACTCTTACAGTGCGGGGGTCGACTTTAGTCGTCATAATCTAACGTCTACAGACGTCAGATTATGACGACTGAAGTCGATCCCCGCACTGTAAGGGTTAACCCGTTGAACACGATAAAATATTATGCTACTGCGCTGTTTCTGAAACGAGATTATTTTATGACGTCATAGTTATCTCATGCAGTCAGACCCGGAGATCTCCGGGCTTAGTATCTGAATGGTATCCCTAAATCACGGAGATCTCCGGGGCTCGTCACAAACGGGTAAATAAATGTATATTGTTTTATTATTATTTAAAAAACGCAGCTTCAGTGAATGAAACGGATGTAAATGAAAAAAGACAAATCAGTCCATTGACTGCAAGCACTTATTATTGAGTGGTCATTCAACATAGCAGGACTTCGTACAACTTTATTCCTATTATCATGATTATGCTGTCCTATAGTGTATTGGATATTTAAAAAAATAAAGGAAAACATTCGTACCAGTAGCATTCTGATTGAGTGACTTTGACTGGACGTTTAATATAGCAGAACGTCGTACCAGAATAAAATAGCTTCATACCCATTTATTCTTGGGTGGTCAATCATTTAACATAAGCAGAACTTCATATCCGAGTATTTTATATAGAAAAAAATTGCGGAAATAACCTTTAATTTTGGTACGAGTAGCATACTCATAGCAAAGAGAAAAGTGGTTTTAATGATCAATGCCATTGACTTTGACTGGGCCAAATTATTATAATAATAATAAATAATATTATTAGTAGTAGGCCTATACATTATTGTAACTGTGATAACCGTTACGCGTGTTAGTCACGGGATATAGGTGGAGCATATCATTAGCAGGAGCAGCATGTCAAGAGAAGCCGCGAAATAATAACAAAGAAGTGTAGGTGATATTATAACCGTGATAACTGTTAGGCGTGTTAGCCGCGAAAAAATAACAAAGAGGTGCCATATAGGTGATATTATACTCGTGATAACTGTTGGGCGTGTTAATCACGGGGATTACGTGGAGCATATCATCAACAGGAGCAGCACGTTAGCCGTGTTAGTTTGGTCAAGGAGAAGCCGCTAAAAACTAACAAAGAAGTGTATCCACCTGCTTGACCCTATGGTTGCGAAAAAAAA
Organism: Flabesymbios commensalis; assembly: GCA_964017125.1. Classification (NCBI taxonomy): domain Eukaryota; kingdom Metazoa; phylum Annelida; class Polychaeta; order Terebellida; family Flabelligeridae; genus Flabesymbios; species Flabesymbios commensalis. The sequence goes on from OZ024904.1 coordinate 67,721,188, forward strand.
GATATTTTGTTTTTTAAAAAAACGAACAAATAATATTTAGGCCTATAAGATTGTAAGATTATAAATAATAGCCTGAAAGATCAATACTAAACGGCAATAAAACATTTGTTTCGTTTGGAAGCTTTTCTTCCGGGGGGAGGGGATCTTGCTTTCGTCGCCCTGAAGCCTACCCACACCACTTGCTTGCTTTCAACGGAAGGCTAGGATCTGATGTGTAATTACAATTGATAAAATATTTTAATTTTTTACAAGCATTAACTTTGGATGGGGGGGGGGGGAAGTGATCTTGCTTTCGGTGACAGGCCAGGATCTTGCTTTCGTCGCCAGGTGTTACACAAGTCACTCGCTTGCTTCCGGTAGTAGGATCTTGCTTTCGTCGCCCAGTGCACTCAGTTAAGTACATGTTATATATAACTTATATATGTTTGCTCTCAGGGGAAGGATCTTGTTTTCGTTGTCTGCAATATAAAATTTTGATAAACATGTCATTATCGATGCTTTGTAGTAATTTCTTATATATAGAAAAATAATTCGAATGTTACTTCCGAGTTCTACCATTAAAAGCTTGCTGTCAGTGCGGGGATCTTGTTTTCGTCGCCGGTATTATTTAATACATGTAATACAATACTACATTTTGTAAAATAATTGATAAAATTATTTCTCATTTATACATTATGTTTCGTACAATAATTCTGTCGTTGTAAATCATCAGAAATATTATGCTTATCACCTGAATTTTGCCTATATAGGCTTGCTTTCGGTGCGGGGATAGTTAATAGTTATTAAATGTTTTCTTTACGAAATACCATTCTAAAGATATATTTCAATATACATTATTTACTAACGATATATGCGCATGATAAATCAATATAAAAATGATGTTTCACTTTTGAACTCTGCCTGTATAAGCTTGCTTTCGGTGCGGGGATCTTGCTTTCGCTTGCTTTCGGCAATTGGCTTGCTTTCGGGTTTCATCATCACCCCTCCTTTCGTGCAGATGGGTCACATCTATGTGAGGAGAATTCGTCCACGACTGCTATTGCCCAGACTATGGGGACATTTAGGTTTTATGACCGGGTCGGTTGATGATAATAAAAAAAAGGGAATCAAGTGAGCGATGATAAAGGAAAACGATTAAAACTACTTTCATTAGATGTTAGCTGGAATTAGCTTGTGTAGTTTCAGCCGCCGATGTTGTATTAGAGACTCGTCCGTAATTATTTTATATATAGAACAATTTAGTGATAAATATAGTGTATTTTCAGACAAAATATGACAGGAAAAGTTTCTCGTCTGCTAACATTGTTTGCGAATGATTCCGCAACTCGCCCGTCGATAATATGACCCGAAAATGTGATCACGTGACCTCACTTCCAACCTCCTCTGAGCGACAGTCATACATCATTGCACATTGCAATGATGTATGACTGTCGCTGTGTGATTGTCTGATTGTCCACCCAGCCTGTAACACCCTTGAAGCCCTGATCGAGTCACATAATCTACCATAAAAGTTTTGAAATAATCACCAAAATTTATGACCTATAAATGAAACATCATATTGTTAGGTGAGATTAAACCATTACATTCTCACGCATGACCCTCGTTTAAAACCACATAACAAATTAGGTAGTTGTCACTGGTGGTGAGCTTTCATATTAAACCGTTAAAAAAAGGTCTATCACAAACTGTGAATGTGTGTATTTTTATTTAATTTAAAATATGGATATTAGTATTCCAGAACTACCAATACCGTATAGGACCCACATGACGGTCGGTGTTAAGTGGTAGTCGAAACATTAGGCCTACAACTTCGCAAGCCACCTGTCACTTCTTTACATAGACTTATATTCCTATGCAAACAACACATTTAAAAAACAATAGCAGCTACGGCTATTTTGTACGGGCAAAAATCGGTATAAACTATGTAGTTTATATAATGTATAATCAAATTATAATATTGACCATTTTTATGTGACGCTCTGCATCACCAATCGTACTTGCATTATCGCTCCAAATAGCTCTGTGACCCTCACGTGTCCCTGACGTAAATAGGCCAGGTGAACCGGTATGAATTCCTACCGGTAAAATAATGTATAATGGAGCCCAGTATCTGGCCCAATATCAGTGTTCAGGCTAAGAACCAAAGAGACAAGTTTAAATATGTATCTTTAACGTTTATTCATTCCACCACCATCGCAGGTGCTGGCCAACATCCATTCAATACTTTCCAGTGAGTCGTGCTGCGCGTGTCTACGATACACACGATGTAGGCCTACCCACCCAATTTCGGTTCAATGTTGGGCCAGTGTCGCACCCATTGCTGGTTCAATGCCGACAAATTGTCTACGATACTGGCCCAACACTACTCCAAACTGGGTCTGCTGTATACTTAGCGGCAGCACCCCAGCAAACACGTGCCATCTACCCAATACTGTTTCAATGTTGGACCAACATCTTCAACGCTGGCCCGGCATTGAAACAACATTGGGTGAATGTCCCATGTTTGCTTAGACTGCTATATGCGCCTGTGACGCTGGGCCAACATTATATATTGATATCAACAGTTAGTGCCGCCTAATGATAACTATACTAATTGTTAGTATACAGATTTGGCCTATTCTAATAAAAGGACCATGCTCATATTAGGGGCACTTACCCATTCTGACCTCAGAGAGCGTGGGTTGACCTGAATGACATCTATGTGTGGAGAATGGCACTTACCCTATTAATTAATGCAAACTAAAATTACTACAATAATAGAGCCCAGTTGTAAAATGTAGCTTTTAACTTGAAACTATACTATTGAAGATCTGGCCGACATTGAATAAATGTTCTGTTAGTACCAGTACGCTCAGTAGCCTACTCAAAGTGTCCCTCATAACACCCACCGGCTTCAATTAATTGAAAATAGCCTACTGTAAACGAAGCTGACAATTGTCACTAGACCGTATGCAAGGAAATGATTGTTGCTTCCTTGAGATTGTCCAGAGGGTGGATTCATTGATTTCTATTAACCATGAAGTATCACTACATAGGTGCTTTCTAAGAAACCAGGCTAATCTGTGGCTGGGTGAGTTATACTTTTTTGTTACAGCAACTAGAAATATTCATAATGATTCTATGTTCTTCAATTCTCGATCAGGACACATAAATTAATATTCATCAACTGGGACCAGTGGTGTTGCATTACTAGTAGACAGTTGGCCTAATATGAAATTTCCGACGTAACGTTAAAAATACTCAATGGTAAGTTCTGTATTTATCAGGTTCGTCTGTCTTTAGTACTACGTTAGTAAAACAGATTATATTGTACATAACATATCAAAATGACAAAAACAAGGTCACCATCTGAAATACTATCAGACAGACAGACAGACAGATATTTTATTGACAGAAATAAAAGTCATTACAGACTTATTTGTCATAGTAATAAGAGAGATATATGTACATGTATATACAAGAATGTTAGTTTGTTAAAAGCATATAAGACAATATACATGGTATGATAAACAACTAAAATCATGTTAGGTGGCATTGCCATAATAAAAACTGGGTATTTCGGTAATACAAATGACTACTTCTTAAAATAAAATTAAAAGGCATAGCCAAGATAACATGGGGGTTTATCATTTTGTTTCCCGCACCAAAACCAGATATAAAATAGCTACTATGTATAATATACTAATTATATATAGTAGCAAAAACGACACTCTGGAAAGCGTAGAAACCAAAAATATATACAGGTGCATAATTATGCTACAGTAACTGGAGTATGAAATAAGACAATGGTAAAAATTATATGGTATTTAATATATATATATATATATATATATATATATATATATATATATATATATATATATATAATATATATAAAGCAGTACAATTAATGTGGCAATCCGCGAAACAGGTAGCTCCGAGCCATGTGACCATGCAAGCACAGTCGCTATGAACTCGGAGATTCCCTGATATTGACTAGTGGTGTAAAATAACAGTACTACTACCGTAACACAATATATACATACTAATAAAAGTCGGACATTGTGATTCGTCGACTGCCAACAAAGTATAGCATCAGAACCATCCATATTATCGAGTGTTGCAGACTTAGTGATGTAATAACAATGACAATTACGGATAATAATTATGTGTGCCATTCACGCAGGACATGACACTCACACAATAACATTAAAGTTTATTTAATTAACTAGTGATTTATTACCTATATGGCCCTCGCACAAAAAAAAAAACATTACAGCTTATTTTAATTCACTATATTGCTTATTTCATACCATTTCACTCACGACCTAGTTAGTACCACATACTCGGAGTTACAATCGAAGAAAAACATTCCCGACCTCATAGATAAAATCAGTTGACTTAGCAACTCTGAAATCCTCCATAAGGCCCCACCTCGTCTGATAACAAAGGCGACGGAAACGTCCCTAACCGGCCCTAAAAAGCCAAATAATAAATCCGAGAGCAACAGCCGTCCTGATATGTGGTAATACCCAAGTCAGATCATGAAGGCATGATAATATGGATAATATAGCGATAGGTGACTTTGATTTATTATACTCGGTGTTTTTAACAATTAATTTGTTTAAAACAGTCATAGATAAATTGCGCTAGTGACTTCACCACTGTTATGTCTCTAGATGTCATAATTTGTAGAAACATTTCATTTGTCGGCTGTATATTGATAGTTGCGGTTACAGAGTTAAACAAGATTTTGCGTTCATTATTCATAGCGTTACAGTGGAGAAGAAGATGTATTTCGTCGTCAATTTCGTTTAATTCACACCTTGTGCATATTCGCTGGTTTATTGGAGTGATTGGATTATTGTATCGTCCTCTTTCTATATTTAGATCATGTGAGCTATCACTACCAACAATTTGACAGATGATAACTACATAACTAGCTGTTTATCTAAGGTAAATCGACACTACACATGTATGTGGTGTCACAATGCTAAACGGACCGCTACCGGGAAACACAGATGATTTTCTCGACTAGATTAATTTTAAATAGGTACTTTATCCCAGCATCACAAAAATCAATGCAGCTGATCAGCCCCATTCAGTTGCTTTGTAAATACAGGACAGAATACCATACTTGAGCAAAAACAATTATGTTTAGCAGTACTAGCTGGAAATGGCACCACCTGAGATATGTTTTATGACTAATGTGCAGTAACGTGCAATTTTCTCTAATTTTTTTTTTTTTTTAATGGAGAGAATGAATCACATATTTATCATCAAAAGAGGAAAATCGTGATGCAAAAAGAATGTAATAGTTTGATTGTGTAGCAATGATTCTAATTCTTGGTAAGAAAAGCTACACACTGCAAATAGTCTGCAAATTAAGAGAAAGAAGCTTGCATGTTCTGGGTCTTTGATCATATTTCACTAAAACATCGTTACACAGAACCAGCCACTTATAAAAAGCTAGAAGTGGCAATTTGTGCACTGTCTGTGTTATTTTCCATTTGTTTTCTTGGTTCAAAGACATTAGGTTTAGGTGGATTACATAATAAAGTTGTGTAGTATACTGATGATGCTAGTACCATACAGCACAGAATCCGGTTCCGCTATTGTTGACAAGGGGTTATAATCTATGTTATCAATCCTTTCTCTGTCGAACTGTTCTCTAGTGGCTTGGACGGGTACTACTTCACCAATTTGCTCCCACACAGTGATGACTGAGTTGGTCAAATATGTACTCTGACGACGCAGACGGTCATAAAAGATGGTTAGCCCACGCTCAGTAGGCCACAACTAATGACTATTTGCCTGTTCTCATATGAACCTTCACGGAGACTTCTAGTGGCAGCGGAGTTTCTCCCTCTTGTATGTGTCTGGCCATACGATATTCATTCGTGGAACTCTTTCCAACTGACTTACGCAGGATGATTTGGAGCAATGGAAATAACTATCTTTGATAACGTTATCTATAGGAGGATTTCAGGGTTGTACCTACTGTTTGATTCTGAATCACTGGTAAATTAAATGAGCCTGAAAACACTTGTCTCCTATCAAGGGTCTTACGTCGCAGAGCTTCACATATGCTTTTCTGTTGTTTGAATTGTTCTTGGGGCCTTTATCTGCCTCTCTCAGCTCTTCCTGTTACACCAGCTGCCAACGTCCTATTGAAATCTGTACATCTTACAATATACAATTTTATTCCTTATTCGTGTGGTGAGACCAAGTGTGTCGTTTAAGTCAAGAGATTTCAGTCATTTATTGCACATCAGTGTCAGATCAGCCATGCTCTGAACAACGCCAGACCCCCTGTGACCCTCCACATGGTCTATCAACTCATTGAAGGCATGTGACGTAATAAGCTTGGTATCATGTCCCTCAGAGAAGTCACGGTCAGCTTCATCAGCCTCTCTGTAGTAACGTTACTCATTCAGGATCGATCTTTGATATTCAGCATTATTGGCCATCATATCCCCCTTAGACAAACCACTCTCCATGTCTGAACCACCAATTTTGTCTGCATTGTTCACATTTAGATGGAATTTACAGGCTTTCTGTCAGTATTTCTTATCACCGGGGGACTTCTTGCTGATAAATCACTGTTGCTGGGCAACTTCCTCATGCTGAACCTAAGTGCATCAGGCGGGTCTTCACAGGACTGGTATGGATTTGTGTTTCACACTAGCCCTTCAAACATTTTGTTTGTTTATTCTAAAATTTGTGTGTCATTATTCATTATCTGCGACCATCATCTACAGCTTCGAAGCTTGGCAACCCATTTAGCTCTGCAATATTGTTCAGCATCTCTTGAAATGATGCCTCACGTTTGTGTGGATAACCACACAATTTTAATAGATTTTGATGGATCATAAAGTGGATCATTTTTTTATTTATATATATAGCATAAGTCCAAATTCAGTGTGTCCAGAGCATCTGTTTCTGTCATCTTGAATTAATCTATATATGAATCTTGAGTGTACAAAATCGTAGGCAAATAAAAAATATTTAGTTTAAAATTCTAACAGAATAGTCATACCAAGATGGTAGGACGTAGCATATGGTACCTGTAAATGGAGAACTACATTTATTATATAATGAACGGTTGTATCTTCAACCATCAGCATTTAAGACAAAATATCTAAGAGCCTAATCATTATGTCAAGAAATATGATTCCCACATAAGGGAAGTAGCTAAATCAATGTATCACAGAAGGGTTTAGCATAGTCTATTTAAAACATAATATAGGTGCATCTAATATTAGATTAGAAGGTCCAGATGTTCCCTAAATGTTAGAACAATATACAAAAAATATTTTTTTCTATATCAAATCAGCTCAAATCTTTATTGCTCACGTGTTTGAGGTAAAATTTGTGTGAAAGCTATAAATAATTATCCATTTGTTTTAGGTAATCAATATAAATCACGCTAATTATGGCTAATTAGACATCGAGACAACTTGTCTCTTTGGATAAAAAGTTTTACTTTTATCTAAAGAACAAACATGCTAAGTGACATGTTTGCCCTGAAAAGTGCAGTGCGCATGCTCTTAGTATGTCCACTAAATTAAATGTTAATTAACGCCGACGCTGGCGATGCCGAACTTCAATTGCAATAGCCCACCTATTTTAATTACTATTTAAAAGGCGAGCTTAAAAGATTTGTCAGCTACAGAATATATCTGGAAATACTATAACATATTATATAACACTATCAATATTCACATTCAGAGGTCTTATACAAACATTTTGATATATTTTTTGATGCCATGGCTTTAAAATTGTTGAAATGAGAAGTCAGCATTTCCCTTGGCGGCGATATAAACTTTGCGGTGGATAATTTGACTATCACCTCTTATGAAAATATGGTGTAGGCATATCTTTTGCAAGAGTTATAGGAAAGCCAGCATCATTTTTCTTACTCTTGAATAACTGTAGTATGACTTTCTAGGGTCAAAATTTTTAGATTTAGGGCTGCGAGGTTCAACCCTCATATTTCAAATTGGTGTTAATGTGTGGGTCTACACCCATGTTTTCCAACCCGTAGAATTATGTTGATGTTGACAGCACTAGAATTAGTATAAATGTACATAATTGATGATGAAAAATTACCAGTTGACTTTTGACCTATATTTCTCACTCCACTGAATTGTTTAAAAGTTATTTTGCATACCAAGAGCCGTCTGATGAGCATAAATTAGCATAATTTATATAAACAGACAGCACCACTATATCAATTTGATACACATTCACTTGGAAAGTTATTTAAGCCTACAATCTTGTATTCCATCCCGTGGAGTTCATTTAAGTTCATGATGAATTCTCCAATGTATTTTAGCCCAACATGCCTCCTGCTGAGCAAAATTATGAGCAGCAGTTCCTTGTATCAATCTGATATGCTAATTAGCGGAATGTGTCTGATTTGCATAATTATTTCAACTTGACAATGCTGTAACTTTGCAAATAATTAACTTAGAAAATTATTTTTGTGTATATACCCATCATTTCCACTCCGTATAATTCATTCAAATTATAAAACTAAATACATATTAAACGAAACAGATTTTTGTTATTGTTCAGATTATTTTTCAGTTTTGAGTTATGTCTCAAACTTTGTGAAATGTTATGAGATAAATAGATGTTTTATGGCCATAATTAAAAGTCATTACTGACTGGGTTAGTATGCATGGGTAATTCTGTAAAATCACATGTAAATCTACATGATATGTACACTTAAAATCAAGCTATCCATTTACATATTTAAACAAGCACAAGGTATTTAAAATAAGCATCATAACTACTTATAATAGCTTTGAACAGTAAACAGCATTATCATGAAATATGTACATATAGGGGCATATATGTCTTCATCTAAACAACTACATCTAGCATCACAAGTATCATCCAGCCATAGTAAGTATATCATCCGAAAATAAATATCATTTAATCTTCTAACTAAGACATCTCATGTAGTGTCTTGTTTCAAAATTAGTGTCAATTATTTCTCCTGTAAGACTAAATAAAGTATAATATATATTCATTGGAAATTACTTAAATATTATTATTTCAATTTTGTAGTATATTTTAGCTTTATAATAACAAAAAGTTGTGTCGACTTAATTTGATGCTTAATAATAAAATGGTCGCTACAAACAGTACAGAACACACGAAAATTTATTTTGGCAAACTTACCTTAGGCTATTTTTTTAATTTACGTGTTTGTGATATATGCCACCATTGTTACTCAGAAAGCATGGTAATTAGCGATTCATTGCAAACAATATAACAAAATTTAGGATAACAAATGGATGGTATTTGTCTGGTAAGAAGGCGTTTATAGGGTCCTGTCCATAAGGCTTACAAATTATCTAATGTTGTGTCACAAAAAAGTTATTTCATTAGCCTGCTGTGACAAGTAAACATTGGGTGAATGTCCCATGTTTGCTTAGACTGCTATATGCGCCTGTGACGCTGGGCCAACATTATATATTGATATCAACAGTTAGTGCCGCCTAATGATAACTATACTAATTGTTAGTATACAGATTTGGTCTATTCTAATAAAAGGACCATGCTCATATTAGGGGCACTTACCCATTCTGACCTCAGAGAGCGCGGGTTGACCTGAATGACATCTATGTGTGGAGAATGGCACTTACCCTATTAATTAATGCAAACTAAAATTACTACAATAATAGAGCCTAGTTGTAAAATGTAGCTTTTAACTTGAAACTATACTATTGAAGATCTGGCCGACATTGAATAAATGTTCTGTTAGTACCAGTACGCTCAGTAGCCTACTCAAAGTGTCCCTCATAACACCCACCGGCTTCAATTAATTGAAAATAGCCTACTGTAAACGAAGCTGACAATTGTCACTAGACCGTATGCAAGGAAATGATTGTTGCTTCCTTGAGATTGTCCAGAGGGTGGATTCATTGATTTCTATTAACCATGAAGTATCACTACATAGGTGCTTTCTAAGAAACCAGGCTAATCTGTGGCTGGGTGAGTTATACTTTTTTGTTACAGCAACTAGAAATATTCATAATGATTCTATGTTCTTCAATTCTCGATCAGGACACATAAATTAATATTCATCAACTGGGACCAGTGGTGTTGCATTACTAGTAGACAGTTGGCCTAATATGAAATTTCCGACGTAACGTTAAAAATACTCAATGGTAAGTTCTGTATTTATCAGGTTCGTCTGTCTTTAGCACTACGGTAGTAAAACAGATTATATTGTACATAACATATCAAAATGACAAAAACAAGGTCACCATCTGAAATACTATCAGACAGACAGATATTTTATTGACAGAAATAAAAGTCATTACAGACTTATTTGTCATAGTAATAAGAGAGATATATGTACATGTATATACAAGAATGTTATTATATACCTGTGCTGTTATTTGCCCTAATAACATAGTTTCGGCCTTGTGCAATAACAGTTACTTTGCCCGTTCAGTGTTTACTATTTATTATTACCGACAATGACGTTTGAGGGCAAATACTCAGTATTTGCCCTCTTTCGTTGTTATTGCCCTCTTTCGTCTCGTATTACACTTTTACTATACCAGCAATAATTTTGTGGAGCCTCCATTTTATTGCCCCACTCACTAAAAATTTAAAAAACGTAATAACTTTGTCATATGTGGTCAGATTTACTCGCTATTAATTTTAATATGTTTTTCTCTGTGTAATCGTTCAGTCTTTTTATAATATTTGGGTAAATCTCCCTGGGTAAATCTGAAAGGTCCGTAGCCATAGGCTAAGGTCAAGGATGTAGGCCTATTCAAGACTGTTTATCATGTCTAAGGCCTATAGGCCTACATCAGTATGAGGCCCATATATTTATTCAAGGTTTATGTTTTGTTATTTTATACGATGCAATCTTTCAATGAAAACACATTTTAGGCCTGTGCTTGTGTATCTAGTTGATGCTTAGTTGGCCATGTTAGCCGCACAGGTAGAACACAATGTCTTGGCCTACATCAGACAGTAGGCTATAGACTATACTAGGGGCCTACACATATAGATAGTAGGCTATAACAGTCCGTTATCACTGTAAAGCCTATAGACACGCCAGGTGTGTGTTAGCGTACATTCAGGTGTAGGCCTACACCCCCTCCCCGCTCACTGCCGTGAGATATGCGGGTGCTAGTCACCTTAGTATAGGCCTACACACATGCAGGCTGTAAGGTCTAGGCATTTTTATAATAGTCTTCTTTATTATGTCTAATGTCAAACATATTGTTTATAAATTCATAGGCCTACCTGTCATCGGTAGCCTAGGCTACAGGTAGGGCCCTACGTAGCCTAGCATCTATAGTCCTTGGGCCAGGGGCCGAATTTTTACGATTTAGTACCAATCGGGGTGACTAAACTTTGTTGTGATTTTCAGTTAGATACATATATGAGGGGTCTAAAAAAGTATGATGGCCCTTTCAGAACGGTAGCTTAAGGGCAGTATTCGCAGTTTTAAAGAGAGGGGGGTCTCTGAACCAAAAAGTAAATATTAACTATATCTTTTCATCTATGTGTCCTACAAAAATCCATAATATATCGTTTCTGGCATAATTTGGGTCGAGGAATTCGTTTTTGATGTTTTGAAAATGATCCCACCAATATTTTGCCGACAAATCCAAGATGGCCGCCAATTTTAAGCTGTATTTCTTCGCTCTATGATATAACAAGTTTATTTACGTCAGTGATGTTTGAATTTTTTTAAGCAAAGATTCTAGTTATGGGCAATTAACCTAGCATTAAATTAAACTATTTTTTTGTATAGCTAGCAAATTTATATAAATTTAGTTCAGTTATCCAACAGACGTGTACTTTATACGTTTAAGGATGTGAGGACCGAAAACGTATCTCTATGAAATGTGTAACAATAAGGCATATATGTCCAATGTTGGTCTATATTATCTATTCTTTTCTTGGTGGAATAAAATAATACATATCTCTATTTTTCCACAAATTAAAAAGAAACACTAATTGTAAATAAATTAATGATAACAGGGTTCATTACTTTAGACGTTTCAGATTAGATATGTTGTAATCATGGTAATAGTGGTATGTCATATGATTGGGCCAAAATTTAATACCTTCCGGGGTAACTAGAAACAAACTACTCTAGATAGCTTGGTATGCCCTATATATGAACAAAAATGTATGATGACCTTTCTCAGAACGGTAGCTTAACCCTTAAAGCGCTGAAATATTATTGCATAAGCTATGGAAACTAAAGTGATTTTTCAATTTGAAATCATCATAAATGTCTTAGTTAGCTCTTTTCGATCCATTTGAATATACCTATGCTGTGGGTCTACGGCCATTATAAAACAAAGTATTTCGTTCAGTGCGGGGACCGTTTCAATACGTCAGAATCTGTAGACGTCAGATTTTGAGGTATAAAGACGATCCCCGTGCTGAAAGGGTTAAGGAAGTTATGAGATATTTTTTATGTCAGAGAAGAAATAACATACATATATGTACATTCGAAATCTCGATATTTTTGCCGCGCGTTCAAAAAGTAACATCCATATGTAACATTCAACGAAACTGTCACATATAAATGGCTTCAGCTTTACTAGGGATGTATAGTGTAGATTAATAAGAATTTAAGTTAAAATGGCAGCACATATTTGGCCATTTTGTCTATTTAGACCGCGTTACGTCAGTTAAACATCACTTTCTTAGGTCACTAGCAACATTTCTTATGTATGGTGTGGACCCTGGTTTATAGTTGGTAAAACTGTTTGATGCAGGTTCTTCACCAACTCTGACATCCATGTTTTGAAGAAAAAAATGTTTCTTCCCCACTCGCTTGTAAGCAATCAGTATTGTGAGGATACTCCATCAAGGGACTTCATGAAAACACCATGAAAGAATGAGTAGAATTCTACATAATCTTTCACGTAGACTAAATATATGAGGGTATACAATTCTCAAATGATAAAGACTTTCGGAGGAACACCCGAAAATTTACAAATATTTTACAGGTGGAGGCTTCAGCGTTTAAATTAGCAAAGAACCCCTCTTGGTTGAATACCTGTTGACGAAGCTTTTGAAGAAACCACAAACAAGGATACCCCAAACTGCAGGTGGTACCAAAGGTTTCAGCACAAAACCATCTGCAGTGAGTAAATACTACCTCAATGCCGAATATAGAAGTACAGCCATAAAGCAGCTGTGTTATTGAAATCGACTCTCCTCATAATATTCATGTAGATCTTCAGCCATCACGTGTTAAAAAAGATGAAACTGACATCCAGTCCGTTGTAGAGCTACTGCAAACCAGTTGGACAAATCCTTTTTAAAATATCCGATATAATTAATCTTCCAGCTGGTACAACTGAAGAAGTAGATACGCGTGTGCTGCTTCATGCAAAACATGCCGCTGAATATTAGACCTACAATGATGTTGTTCTTGTGGCAGATGCCACTGATATCTTCATTATTAGCCTTGAATTTAGCACTGACATATAGTGTCATTTATATATGCAAAGTGGTACTAAAGTTCGACAGAGATTGATAGATATTACCTTATAGGACTACATTTATAGTGTTACATTTATAGGGCTACATTGTTACACAGGATGCGACACCATAAGTTCCTTTTCAGGTCAAGGTATTAAGCTTGGTGCATGGACAGTAGTTATAAACAATCACAAATTTAGAGATGCATTGGCAAATCTTGGTTGAAACTGGGCACTGTCACGAGATCTCTATGACGCACTCCAAGAGTTCACATGCCGTTTATATTGTCAAAATCATTAACGTGTGATATAAAAATTTCCAGGGATAAGAAGGGCATCATGCAGAGATAGCCGTATACCAGCATGTCAAATATCAAGCAAACATATGTCACAGGAGTTTGGTTATCTGTCCTGATATCCCTCGTCCTGATGATGATCGCGGCTGGATTTTCGATGCTTAAGATAAAAACTAGTTCTTCTGCTCCAGATGCTGTGCTAAATTTCCTCTCGTGTAAGCCTATTTTAAGCGTATTTGTAAACTGCCAGTGTCAATGTCTTGAAAATAGATTAAAATGTACAAATGCAGAACTGTATACCCATGTATAATGAAAAGGCACTCTTCGGATGATGACACAGATGATGATAAATTATAATACTAAACACCCAAATTACTTGTGTGTTAGATTGAAAAGTTCGTTCATCGACGTGTTCACACTTTAAACAAAGATAAATGCAACATATCCACCATTACATTTACATATTGTGTGTAAATATATATAGTGTATCACATGATTGGATCACATAGCTAAGTAGTAGACCTACATGTCGATATTTACATGTACTGTATACCATAATACTGTAGTTTTTTTTACAGAGCTGAATGGTGGTAGTGATTTGGGTAGCATGTTTATTTCATTTATTTTATCGACATCTTAGTTTGATTTTAGCTTAGTTCTGTTTTAACACTAAAAAGAACAGTTGGTTTCTGTTCTGTTTTAAATCGTAAACAATGATCAAGCTGAAAAAGAACATTGTTTATCATCATCATTACTGCTTTATTCACATTTATACAGGTGAAACGGATTTAATACATTACGCTGAAATCGAAGAACTATACCTTCTTATCCTATTCAAACTACTATATCGAGCTACCATGGCTACTCAGGTATATACTATGTTGATAATTAATAAAGTTGATAAATAAGCACCATGCTACAGATTCATGATAACAACCGAAGAAATATATACTAGTATTACCATGATAAGTGTATCTAATCTAAAACGTCTACCGAAATGAACCCTGCTATCATTTATTTATTCATAATTACATTTTCTTTTTAATTCGTGGAAAAAATATGAATATTTATTATTTGATTCCACCAAGAAAAGAATGGATAATATCAACAAACGTTGAACATAAAATTAAAGGCCGTATCGTTACCATGGTTACCGTTCTGAAAAGCCCATCATACATTTGTGTTCATGTGTAAGGCATACAAAACCATTTAGAGTAGTTTTTTCTAGTCACCCCGAATGGTACTAAATATTGGTCTGGCTCAATCACATAATCATGATAACAACCACAAAATAGCATACCACTATTAATATGATTACAGTGTATCTAAATCAAAAACGTCTAAAGAAATGAACCATACATGCTATCATTAATTTATTTATAATTAGTGTTTCTTTTTAATTTTGTTGGAAAAATATAAATATTTATTATTTGATTCCACCAAGAACAAAATAGATAATATAGACAAATATTAGACATGTAAGCCTTATTGTGACACATTTTATACAGAGATACGCTTTCGGTTCGCACAACAAGTGCTATGAAGCACGCGTCTGTTGGATAACTAAACTGCTTTTATATATTACAAGATATACACAAAAATAGTTTTATTTAATGCAAGTTTGATTGTCTGACCAGAATATTTACTTACACATTTTCGAACATTACATAGACATAAATAAACCAGGTATGCCATAGAGTTAAGAAATACAGCTTGAAATTGGCGGCCATTTTGGATTTGTTTCGCGAAATATTGGTTAAATCATTTCCAAAACATCAAAAACGTATTCCTTGGCCCGAATTATGTCAGAAACGATGTATTATGGATTTTTGTAGGACTAATAGATGAAAAGATATAATTAATAATTATTTTTGATTCCGAGACCCCCCTCTTTAAAACAGAAATTACTGCCCTTAAGCTACCGTTCTGAAAAGGCCATCATACATTTTTAGACCCCTCATATATTTATCTAACTGAAAATCACAATAAAGTTTAGTCACCCCAATTGGTACTAAATTTTGGTCTGGCCCAAGGACTACTAGGCCTATCTTGAGATTCAGGCTTAGTCTTTTGATTATGTGAGGATGTGTAGGATAGCCCGGGATGATAGCCTTGTTCCTGAGGCCCTGCAAGCAGGTAAGAGCGAGTTGACCCGAACAAAGTTCACGAGTGGGACTAACCAGCTAACGGTAAGTTGGGCCTATTCAGGTGACAAAACACCATTACAAGGATTAGGTATATAATAAATACAACATTACCCTTGTGTTTTCAGTATTG